>CAUYPK010029653.1:0-11090 GCA_963574355.1 Loris lydekkerianus
CTTCCCTTTTGAGACTCCAATATATTTTAATTTGGGCTCTCAATATCAGCTTCTTTCTGCAGGTGCCAACATTAATTACTTTTTGGCACTGAGCTTTTAGGGACTGTGACTTTTCTTTGGTTCTCTACTCAGGCCTTAGTACTACTGCAGGGGTTGGCTAATATACATACAACTTTTCACTTTTTCCTGTGACAGCCCCCCCCCCCCCATTTCCCAAAGTTCCAAGTCCAATTAAGACAAGTCCCTTGAGGCATTTCCTCAGGCTTCAGTCATGTGTTGACCAGCCAGCTCCCAGTATGTGGCTGGAGCAGGGCATGTTGATTGTTTTAAAAGTTACCTTTACTTTCCAAAGGGCAGTGAAGCCCTAGTCAGCCAGCCATGATGACTCCAGGTGAGTATTCCTTTTATCTTCACTGCTGTGCATGGAGTCAAGATGATGGTGTAAAGTCCTTTCTACCTTGGTTTCAGGGGGACCAGGTTCTGATTCTGGACCTAGACTTGATTCCCTTGATCCTCCAAAGAGAAAGGATGTATAGACACAAAAGACTAAACAGAACACAGTTAATTATCCCAGTGGAGATTTTCCTTGTTACTCTTTCTAGGGTTCAGTCTTTCCCAGTTCTTTCAGGAGTTCCTGCTAAATTGCACAGAATTGACAAGAGGTCTCTTTGAACAACACCAGTGGCAAGGCCTGCATCCAGTTAAGATTTGCTTCCTGGAAGAATTTACCAATTTCAGCTCTTATGGTTCCGTTCATGCACTTTATCCTGTCCAAGCTTTGAGGCCTATAAATTATTCAAGGCTTTAGCTTATTATTTGCACTAGTTTTGCTATGAAGGCTAGCCCATCGCCAAATTTAAACCAGAGGGACAGCCTAAACCATGGGAAGATTTCTCTGGGCAATACTTTTACTATTTCAGGAGTTGTTTTTGTCCTAGTGGAGAAGGCTTTTACCTGTTCTAAGTCTGATGGACCATTACCAACAAGTATTTGATCCCTCTTAACCTGGGCATTTCAGTAAAGTCTACCGGGAAGTCCTTGAAGGGCATTGCTCCATACGACTGAATTCCTGGGGGGTACCGTTGGTCCTTGGCACATGTTGAAATGGCTGCAGGTGACACACTGTAGACTGACAGTTTTGTCCAGGGCTGTCAAGTGGGAGATGTAGAGGTACTGGCACAGCAACTTCATCAAATATTCCTGTCACCAAAGTGGCTCCAAGAATCTGGGGGACTGCTACTTGTCCACCTGGCATCTTTATTCATCCTTCCTCTGCTTCCTGGCTCCCCTCTGCTGCCAACCTTTCCTTCTCCTCCCCTGGGAGAAGATAAGGGTGAGCTCCAGAACCCATGGGATGTGGGGAGCCACTCGTGACACCTGGTACAGTTTTGGATACAGTCCTTTCTGCCTCAGTATCGACCCTAGTGTCCCCTTTAGTGATGGTGGAAGCAATTCCTTGATGTCCATGACAATGCATCACTATCACCTTCTGGGGTTTTCATACTGCCTCTAGTAACTGAAGTATCTCCTGCTGATACATAATGTCCTTTTCCCCAGAATTTAATAGTCCCTTCTCCTTGCACAATGTCCTGCGTGCTTGGAGAGTCAGAAAAGCATACTTAGAGTTAGTGTAAATATTTACACTTTTTCCTTGGCTTAATTATAAGGCTCAGGTCAAGGCAATTAACTCAGCCTTCTGAGCAGATGTTCCTTGAGGTATGGGCTTAGCCTCCACAGTCTCTGTTAAGGTGACCACTGCATACCCAGCCTGCCGCTCATCTTGTGCCATCATGTAACAGCTTTCATCTACATTCAAGTCCCAGTCTGCATCTGTCCAGGGCTGGTCATGCAAGTCAGGTCTGCTAGAGAACACATTATCTATGACTTCCACACAGTCATGCTCAGTTTCTCTTCCACTGACTGGAAGGAGTGTGGCTGGGTTCAGGGTGTTACATACTTCTACTATTATGCACAGATTACCACACGTTAAGCTTTAGTACTTAGTTAATCTTGCATTAGAGAGACAGAAATGTCCCTTCATGTTCATCAAAGTGACCACAGAGTGGGGTACTTTCACTCTGAGATCCTTCCCCAGAAACAGTTTATCAGCTTCTTGCACAAGGAGAGCAGTAGCAGCTGGAGCCTATAAGCAGGGTAGCCATCCTTTTGCCAATCCATCCAACTGCTTAGAGAGGTAGGCTACAGACCTTGGCCAGGACCCAACCATCTGGGTTAACACACTCCCAACCATTTTATTTCTCTCTGAGACATACAGAGTAAAGGACTTCGGCACGTCTGGCAGTCCAAATGCAGGTGCAGTCATCAGCCTCATCTTTAGCTGGGAGAAGGCACGTTCCTGTTCTCCTCCCCACTCCAAGGGCTCTCCCTCCTCTCCTTTAGTTGCCTCACACATGGGATTAGCCAAGACAGCAAAGTTGGGAATTTAAAGATGATAAAAAATGACTGCACCCAGGAATTCCCAAACCTGCTTTTGGCTCTTGGGGGTGGGGAGGAGATTAATGACCTACCTCCGTTCCATACCTAGATTCTTCTCCTCCTGCTGAATAGTGAGTCCTAGTTGAAGTACTTGCTGCTAGCAAATCTGGGCCTTCTGTTTGAATACTTTATAGCCACATACCACTAGATGTCATAAAAGACAGTCCATGCCTCAGGCACAGACCTCCTGGGTAGGGTGTTCTGAAAGGCGGCCATTGACATATTGGAACAGCACACATTCTAATTCCTCAGCTGGGAATTTCTGGAGGTCATGAGCCAGCACATCTCCAAAAATTGTGAGTGTTTTGAACACCTGTGGCAACCTGATCCGTGTGTACTGCATCCAAGTTTCCATGTCTGGTCTCTCCCACTGGAAAGCAAACAGCTCTGGCTTTGCAGAGCCAGCCTTATATTAAAAAGGCATTTTTAAGTTCAGGCAAGTGGGCCACTTGGTTTCTGCTGGCAGCAGACTCAGCAGAGTATATGGATTAAGCACAGTAGGATGCAGTGTTACAGTTACACCATTTACTGGGAAATTCTTATTTTAGGTTTTAATTTTTCCTGAGCTATCTATAGACACAGTAGGTAATATTTAATACTGCACAAAATTTTTCAGTGCAGCCAATAGGTGACCTTTGTAGAATCTTAAGGCTTAAGAGTAAATATAACTACTGTATATAATTCTATACTTTTTGGCCAGTCTCTAAGTCCCATTTAACAGATGAATTTAGTGAAACGGTTATGTCTCATTTTATGAGTTGACAGTGTAGTCAAAGCTGGGATTTAATACAGATAGGCTACAGTCTTTTTTCTCTTTGAATCATTTTTCTCTCTCCAATTTCTCTCTTTACTAAAGGCAAATTATAGTAGAATTAACTTATTTGCCAAAATAAACTGTACCTTCAGTATATGAGGTCTGATTATTTGCATAAAGTGCAGTAAAAATAACTGATTATTAGTCACCCAGATTCTTCTTTTCTTTAAAATTGGCTTTGCTAGAACCTTTTATAAGGAATCTCAGGCTGGACTTTCTTGAAAGCCTTTCAGAGCCCAGGTTTCATCTGTGCCATTAGATACCTGTATGCATTGGGTAAATCATTCTTCTCTTGAGGTCCCCAAGCACAATTCGATTCCCAGACCTGTCAGCAAGCAACTTTCCTTACTTACCAAAGATCAGGAAATGTTACTGATGTATCTGGCCAGTTTTTCAAAGGGCTTTTTTTATTGGCTTTATAAACTCAACCTTAATTTCTTAACACAGTCTGGACACATCTAGAAGTGCTATTCCAGCCAAAGCCTTGGTAAAATAATCAGTGCCTTCATTATGTCCTATAGAACACAATAGATTCTTATTGAACTTATGCAAATAACTGTATTATCAGAAATTAAGAATACTTATAAATGGCTTTCAAATTCCAGAGAAATCAAGGACAGAGAAAAAATACATGTTTCAAACTCTGCTCATAAGTACATACATTGCTTGAAAAGCTAAAAATAGCTCAAAAGACAGAAAATTATTTTCTTGACTTCTAGAAAAACAGAACACAGAAAGAATCAACAATATTTCGAACAAAAAGCCATTACAAAGTAGCCCAGTTCCATGTAATTTATTTCTGTTCTGTTGAAGTTAGGTTAGCAATACTCATAGACATGTTAACTTTCCAATCAAAGTTCTAAAAATCTGCTTTTTACTCTGAAGGTATTAAATTTTCACAGACATCAGAAATTTGAATTCGAGAGAATTTATTATCCTCTCTTAATATTTCTTTTTCTTTTTAGGATAAATTTTGGACTCAGCCAGTTACATAAAAAAACACTTTCTTTGTTAGATGAATTAAAATTATTACTGACAATATACGTTAGGGCACACCAAATGCTTTATAATATTGCAATACATAAATATCCATAATCCATACAAAATTAATTACCATTTTATATTTGACAATGTTTCCTATATATTTTTAATAAATCAAATAAGTTTAATGTGTTCTCCCATGACTTTCAGTGGTCTTAATATTTTAAGAAGACCAAATTTAGAGTTGTGGGGTTTTGTTTGGTTTTGTTTTTTTGGTTGTTGTTGTAGTTATTGGCCTGGACCATGTTTGTACCCGCCAGTCTCAGTGCATGTGGCCAGCCTTGCAACCATTGCCCCACAGGTGCCAAGCCCCAGATTTAGAGCTTTTATTTTGGAAGGTTTATCAAATATCAAAGGCCTAAAACATTTATTTAAAAAAAGTTACAAGCCAAAAGATTTTAAAGGAAATACATAGTCAACTGGATCACATGTAAATTCTTTCACAAATTCTCTTTCATGAGCTTCATTTAACCTGCACTGATGATTTACAAACATTCTAAACTGTCTTTAACTTTTGCCCTGCCTTCCACTTTCTTACACAACCATTCTGTTTCAGGACAAAATTTATCCTTTTTGTCCTGAAAGGACACAAGATTCTTTCTTCACACAATGCCATTCTCCTTTCTGTCTAATTTTCCTTACTCTCAAAAACTCACTTTCCATAAAACAGGAGCTCGAATCACTATGAAATCACACATTCACTCGGCCAAATTGATAATTAGCAGTTTTAAAAAGCAAGAATCTTATCCTTTGAGAAAAGACTCAGTTTCCCCAACAATTTAAATAATCAAATTATTACATTTTACAAATGAGAGACATTTTATGAGATATAACATTGATACAGGATTTTCCCACTCAGTGCAGGACAGAGAACCCCCATTTTTCAGGCTCAGGTTAGCTCAGACATCAGATTCCCATCTCCAGGTACAAACCCACTGAGCCCCAGCAAGGTAATGAACAAAGCAGCCCCAAACCTTTTGGATGGCTCCACCTTAAGGAGCACACACCCTAATCCCCTCCTCAGACAAAAACTGTAGCAAAGACCTAATAACCTTGTCCAAGGTGAGGCACTGCATTTATTCATTTGCTAGAACACCCCTTCAGTTTGTAAAGGTATTTTTCCATTTACCAAGTCCTGGCCAAAATATCTCTCAGTGCCAATTATTTACCCCTAGAAAAAGGATTTATGCAGGAAACCTCTGATCTGGGCCTCCTCCCCCCTTCCAGAGGCTATTCACCTTGGAGACCTGTTGCTTATATGGATACAGCCTTGTCCAGCGTGAGATTTATACTCTCTTCCCCAGATTTTCAAGGGCCATCTAGAGCTCACTGGACTGCCTAAACCACAACACTTTTCAAGGCACAACCCCTCTGCCAATAGCTCTGGCACTCTCCACTCTCTCTGCATGCCCCTCTATCCAACAAAATGCCATTTTATCACTGATCTGTGGCCTGTGGGCTCAATTCTCAAATTCCTGAGACCAAACACTCACTGAACAAATTTCAGTAACAAAACTACAACAATATCCTTTCTAATGTCTTTTCATTTTCCCCTAAGTCCCACATAGCCATGTGGCCACCACCAAAGACAGAAAGTGGAAAACCTGGAACTTTCAGTTTCTCTCAGAATAGCCAAGGGGCAAAGTTGGAGTAGGGAAGAAGGGCACACTTACACATTCATTTCACCCCATGAATAGGGAGGGGGCGAAACCCCACCTTTTATTACCCATCGCAGTCATTCTCAAAGCACTCATGCACACAATTCCAACCCATTTCTTAACCTAGGCAGCCTCAATTTCCCACTGGAGCTGCCACTTAGCCATAGGAGGCAAACCAACACTCCCCTAGGCCCTGTGAAGGGAGGTCCAACTCCACCCTCAGAGTTCTCTCAGTTACACCACATCCACATACTCTCACACACCTGCGGGTGATCTAATGCCCATGGAGTTGATCAGGCTCCTTCTCCCACTAAAACCGTAGTGGGATGCCCAGATTTATCATACCTTGCCTTAGACATCTCCCTGTGTAGGTACCTGTTCCCGCATACCAGTTCCCCCCAGTGTTTACCTCCTTGAAGACCTGCCGCTGGGGTTCTTTCTCAGCCCAGTCAAGGCATCCACACAGGGAGGCCAAACAGTCTCCCTGGCATGCTCAGTGGTTAATGTCACCCAGGCTGATCAAGGGCCCCCACATGGGTGTCCAGAGGATTGAGGGCAACTACCAGGTGCCTTGCTTCCTGGTCAGGGAACCAAAAATGTCTCAAAAAGACCAGGCCCAATGGAGAGAAAGAGCACCCAAACACCTTATTTATAAGAGGAAGGGCTTTATTCACCAGCCCGGAGCTTACATCAAAGAATTCCAAATGACCGCAATCCCCAACTGCCTTGGTCTTTCTGTTTTTATAGACAGTCAAAAAGTTCTACCCCACAGGTACCCTGCCCATTGGCCAGTTTGAATCAAGCGAGAAATGCTATTCCAACCCCTACAGAACTACAGGATTTCACAGAACTTAGAAATTTTCAAGTTTCAGGAAGTTAAGTTTACAAATTCCCAGAGCTGAATCACCATGGAGAGGACCCTGCAGGTGTATCATTGTGGTCTCCTTGGGAAGACCTGTTCTTCTAGACCTCACTCTTCTCAGGTATCCTCTCTCACTTGGATTTGAGCTAGAGTTTGGACAAGGTAGCCTATTAAAACATATGAAAAAAAATATTATATTTTCCAATCCCTGCAACAGCTTTGGGGACTGCTAGATAAGACAATTTTCTATCAAGTATGAATTCCTAACTAAGGTTTAATCTCTAAACCCTTATATTAAGAGAGGATACCTGGGAAAGATGAGGTCTAGGAGAACAGGTCTTCTGAAGGAGACCACAAGGATACAGCTGCAGAGTCTTCCCCATAGTGACTCAGCTCTTGGGAATTTGTAAACTTGACTTCCTGAAACTTGGAAATTTCCATTTCTGTAAAATCCTATGCTTAAGTGGGGGCTAGAATAGCATCTCCCACTTGATCAAACTGGCCAATGAGTTAGTTACCTGTGGGTTGGAACTTTTTGATTGTCAATAAAAAAGGAAAGACCAGGTGGCACCTGTGGCTCAAAAGAGTAAGGCACTGACCTCATATGCCAGAGGTGGTGGGTTCAAACCCAGCCCCAGCTAACCCCCAACCCCCAGCAAAAAAAGGAAAAGACCAAGCTAGTCAGGGAGCATGGCCATTTAAAATTCTTCTATGGTGTAAGCTCCCAGCGGTGAATAAAACCCTTCCTCTTATGAACATGGTGTTTGGGTGCTCTTTCTCTCTGGTGGGCCTCATCTTCCTGCAACAATATGAGACCTTGAAAATAAAGGAAAATGGGTGGCACCTGTAGCTCAAGTGGCTAAGGTGCCAGCCACAGACACCAGAGCTAGCAGGTTCAAATCCAGCCCGGGTCTGCCAAACAATGACAACTACAACCAAAAAATAGCTGGGTGTTGTGGTGGGCACCTTGTAGTCCCAGCTACTCGGGAAGCTGAGGCAAGAGAATTCCTTAAGCCCAGGAGTTTGAGGTTGCTATGAGCTGTGACAAAGGGCACTACCCAAGGTGATAGCTTCAGGTGCTGTCTGCAAAAAAAAAAAAACAGAAAATACAAAAAATTTACCTCTGTATCAAACTAAGGAGTGCACTAAAGCCTTATGGAAACTTAATCTAAGGCCTCAGCTTTTGGCCTGCCTAAGCTATTTCTGTATGTGCATAAAAGACAGAGACAGGGGTTTAGTCTTGGAGTACTGATAGAAAAACTTGGCACTATTCCCAGACCAGTAGCAGTTTTGTCTAAACAATTAAACTTCTTTTTTGTTGTTTGTTTGTAGAAACAGAATCTCACTTTATCGCACTCTGTAGAGTGCTGTGGCGTCACATAGCTCACAGCAACCTCCAATTCCTGGGCTTAGGCAATTCTCCTGTCTCAGCCTCTGGAGTAGTGGGGAATACAGGTGCCCGCCACAATGCCTGGCTATTTTTTTGTTGCAGTTTGGCTGGGGCCGGGTTTGAACCCGCCACTCTCGATATATGGGGCTAGCGTCCTACTCACAGAGCAACAGGCGTTGCTCTAAACAATTAAACTTTACAGCTACTAGGTAGCCTGCCTGTCCTAGAACCCTGGCTGTGACTTATGATCTTTCAAGTGAAACTGAAAAATTCACCTTGGGAGAACTATGGTTCATATCCCTCATCAAGTCTTGTTTTTTTTTTTTTTTTAAGCAAAAAAGAAACTTCTAGTTAACTGCAGAGAGCATGAGAAGTTATCAAGCTATTGATGGAGCCAAGGAAATTTCACCCCAAAATATCACTCCTTGGTATAAAGATTATTTTGAATTAAAGGCCATTCATGTTCAGAAAACATTAGAAACTTTCCTCTATCTATAAAAACCGATTCACCTGATTGGGGAACGAAAGGGGCTGCAGACTTCCTTTTCTGAATGCTAAGGGACCTGACCCAAATCATTTAAAATACAATACCTATCTCTCAGGTTAATTTACATGTGAATCTGTTTACCCCCATCTACACATCCACTCCCTACCAACCACTTGCTGCACTATACTTTGCACATTATTCACCCTCCCTTCTAAAAGGCATCTATAAAAGTCTCTGACCATCATTAAGCCAATGGGTAATCATTCTTGCAGTTCACCTCTTGTGCATAGTATTTGGAAATAAACCTTACTCTTAATAATCTGCCATAATTGTGAACTGATCTTTCAGTGAAACAACCAAGGGAAAGGGCAAGTTTTGCTATGCTCCCTACACTATATTACTTACTAACCCTGAAATACAATTACAAGTGATAGGTGGACGGAACCCAGCCACTCTACTTCCTAACCTTACTCAAGAACCAAAAGAACATGAATGTCTAGAGGTAACTGAACAAGTCTTTTCTAGCCAAGGAGATTCTGTCAGACAACCCTTCCAAAGAGGTAGACTGGACTCCAGGTATATACAGAAGCAGTTATATTGAAAAAGAAAAATGAAGGGCAAGTAATACAGTAGTGATTGCAGAAAGGTTGATAGATATGAAAGCCCTTGCATGAGGGATATCAGCCCAAAAGCTGAACTAATGGCCCTAACCAGGACATTAGAACTGTCAAAAAGAAAAACACTAAATATTTACATGGACTCCAAATGTTCTTATCTAATTCTTTATACTCAATATGCCATGTATAAAAAAAAAAAAAAGGAGATTACTAGGGCAGAGAAAAATATTTGTTAAAAAAGTTTAGTTTGGCAGTGCCTGGTGGCTCAAAGGAGTAGGGTGCCAGCCCATAAGCCAAAGATGGAAAATTTAAACCCAGCCCTAGCCAAAAAAAAAAAAAAAAAATAAGAAAACAAAAAACACACACAAAAAAAGTTCAGTTTTACAACTATTAGAAACTGCCTTGTTTCCCCGCACAATGACAGTCATGCACTGCACAGGACACCAGAAAAGACTTAATCCTGTGCCAACAGAAAACAAGAAGGTGACACTGCACCAAAGCAAGCTGAAAGACTGACAATAACAGCCCTCTTAATACCACCTCTAAGCCTGTCTGATTTCGATCCCACCTATAAGAAATAAAAAATAAAACAGAAAAATTCATTGATGAAAAAATAGTTGATTCATTCACAGCCAAAGACGATTCATGCTACCCAGAAATCTAACACTTAAGGTAATAAAACGACTTCATGCCATGACACACTACTGAAAAACAGCCTTAACTGAGTTCCTTCTGCAGTAAGTTGTAAACAGGCAACTCACCCAGACAATCAAAAACAAGTACTCCGTGTTTGCTTTGTATAAGAAAAAATCCCCGAGGTGGAAGCAAGATGGAGGCCAAGTAACAGCTTCCTTGCATCTGGGCACCGTGAGTCTGAAGAGATAAGACTACAGGCATCTCTGGTTGGTGGGATCTGCTGATAATAATCCCTTCAAGGATGACAGGGAGTTAGCAAGAGACTTCTGGACCCCAAAAGGAGGACAAAAACAGTGGAAAACTGGCAAGTAGTCGAGTGTGTTCAATCAGTCTAATCGCACCAGCAGCTGTGACTACAGTAGCAGTGAGACTGCAAACCGGAAAGGCCTTACCTGTGAACTGTTTTGTTGTTTTTGAACTTGTCACTCAGTTGAACTGCCTTGGGGAGAGCTTGAGCAGGAGTGTGGAGAACTTTGGGCATTGTCTAGGGCCCCAGACTGAGCCGCTGACCCAGAAAAAGATAATAGTGTTCGGCTGTGGGCCACAGGGAGCAATTGGGAGAGAACTGCCCCGGCAAGGTCCGCCCTCAGGGTTGCAGAGCAAGGATCGGGCGGGAGCTAGTAACCTAGTGACTGAGCAGTCTAAAGGCAAGGACTGAGCTGCCTTACAGCCCTAACCCTCAGGGGCAGAGTGAGACCAGTTTTGGCACACTGGGTAAGGGGATAGCCACTTCAGCACTGATTCCAGTGACAAGAACTTTCCTGGAAAAGCTTCTGCTTAGCAAGTTTAGAAGTTTAAAGTGCCTTTTAAGAGAGATGAAGAGAGATATAGGGTGTCTACCCTGTGGGGTTTGAGAAATCAGCTGAGGCCTCCAGTCATATCAGCATTGTAATGAACATCTCATACCCCAGAAGACCACCTGTTGCCCAGACAATATTGAACAAGATATATATATATATATATATATATATATATATATATATATATATATATATATATACAGCTTTGTTTTTGTTTGCTTTTTTTATT
>CAUYPK010029657.1:0-47244 GCA_963574355.1 Loris lydekkerianus
ATGGGGTTTTCACTTAATTAAATGTGCCATTAAATATTGTGGGTTAAATAGTTCAGTGGAATACAGTTCAGTTCAGCCACCTACCTCTTCAGCTCAGCCACGACTTGTGGACTGAGCTGAAGCACTGCCCCCTCAAGCAGAGGCAGAAGACGACTGGAGACTACGTGCATTTGATTAGGCGTGTGCGCACGGAATCAAATAACCTGTATGACCCGAGTATAAGCCGAGTTCGGGTTTTTTGGCACAAAAACTTGGCTTATACTTGAGTATATGCGGTAATATAGAAAACCTTCTATATTAAATAAGAAATATTTTGTATCCTCATCTGGGAAGTGCTTAAATAGACAAAAATTCATCATGCCGTAAGTAATGTAATATATTCCATAAATCAGTATTAGACTACAACTGAAAAGTTCCTGTATTTATTTGGTACCTTTTACACAACAGAACTTCATAATAAACTGAAATTTTAAAACACAAAACTATACAAAAAACTTATCTGTAATTGAAAACTGATTTTATGCTAAAATTAGCCCATGGTAGATTCAATCAAAATTTTCACAAGGACATGCCTTTCAAATTTTGTCCCAAATGTATATATTAGCTTGCTGTATGCTCCCAAGGAAAAGCTATGGCAAATATAAGGATGATCTCTATCTGATCTTATTTCAATCTTTTTTGACATCTTCCAAAAATAAAATAATGAAATTTCAAACTTCTCAATGAATAGATAAGATTGTCTACAGAGAAAGAGAAGTGGTAAAGTTTGGAGGCTACAGGAGAGTGCAAGTTTTTAAGTAACTCTTATGAGAAATGAGAAAACAATTAGGAACAAAAGAGGATTACTAGGTAACAGTGAGGGTCCAATAAAGATTGAAGAACACAAATATTGAATAGCTCCAGTCCATAAGGTGGTTATTTTCTCCAACTGTACTCAGCAGTTCAAAGGCAGGTACACAGATGTCAAGATCAAACGATCTGTGGTTGGGTTTTAGTAAGACAGATGTAATAAAGAAAAAAAAACGCAAGGCACTTGAACACTAAACTAGATAAGAAAATAACAACAAGAGGGTGTGATACACTAGGAGAAAAGAGGTGTCAAAAGACTAGAGAGCTCTTCATGGTTGAAAGGAGACCATCAATGTCTATGTTCCAAAAAACATCAAAAAGCTCAACATATATAAGAAATCATGAGGTCTTCTACGTATGTGAAGTACCATTTCTTCTTATTTTAGAAAATGAAACATTCCTCCCTGACAATTCAAATTGCCTTTTTTTAAGGGAACTAAAAAGGTTCCAAATGCAGTCAAATGCTTGAAGCATAACATTATAACATTATAATTGCAAATCTAGATGTTCCTTAACATTTCTATGTAAATCCAACCTTATTTCTTCCAGTATTTTGAATCAACAAAGGAAGCTTCCAAATTTCTTAATCAGCCTTTACCAAAAATCTTAACATAAGCCAATCAGTCACCCTGCACATCAATATTACCACTGTTTAACAAGCAAGAATGGGGATGAGTGATTATATATGTGTATATATGCTTGAAATCCTATGACAAAAGAATTATCTTATTTCTAAGCTCTAGCTTGACCAATTGTCATCAATTAAACTTATTTACTTTGAGTGTTACTCAAGGTGAGTGTGACTTTGTATTTTTTAATTTCCAATTAATATGAGGGCACATACAATTAGGTTACATTATTTACATTTGTAAGGTGAAGTCTTAATTATAGCTATGTCCTTCACCCAGAAGTATGCGATATAGCCTTACATTGTACCCATTAGGTGGGAACTTACCAAAACCCCCTCCTCAACTTTTTTTTATTTTATTTTATTTTTTTAACAAACCATACAGGAAATTTAAGAGCTTAACTAACTTTAAAATGTCTTTTAAAGGCCAGGCACGGTGGCTCATACCTGTAATCCTAACACTCTGGGAGGCTGAGGCAGGTGTATTGCTTGAGCTCAGGAGTTAAAAACCAGCCTGAGCAAGAGAGGGACTCCATCTCTAATAAAAAATAGCCAGGCAATGTGGCCAGCGCCTATAGTCCCAGCTACTTGGCAGGCTGAGGTAAGAGAATCACTTGAGTCCAGGAGTTTGAGGTTGCTGTGAGCTATGACACTATGGCATCCTACTCATTCAGGGGGACAAAGTGAGACTCTGTCTCAAAAAAATAAAATAAAAATGTCTTTTAAAATATTACTCCACAATTTGGCATTGAAAAGTTACTATGTATGCAGAAATATACAAAAATTGAGATTGGTAAATCAAATATTTATCATTGTTAGCAATAATCTCAATTCCATGTTTTCTTACACAGCAACAATGAAGTGACTTATGTGATGTGAGAACAGCCACAGTAACAATAGTAGATGAAGCTGTATTATATTTTGCTCCTGAGATGCATGCCAAAGGACAGCCTGGCATATACCAAGCAATACAAATGAAGATAGAATAAATTACCAAAATCCCTAAGGATAAAAGATTTCAAAGCAATGAGTACTTGGTGTGACCAATTTTAACCTGCACAGGACTATAAGGTGTAAGTTTATTTCTTATTGTCCCTAAAATAGCATTGTGTCTTCTATTAATGGCAACTCATATTTAATGAAATAAGACTTAACACTTAGAACCCTTCATTCCTGGTCTACCCTACTTTAAGATGGCGCCACCATTCATTTCATTATTAGTCAGAAACCTGGAGATTATCCTTGCCTCATCTCTGGCTTCACTTGTCTACACTATCTCCAAAATGCATACAGAATCGAACACTTCTGACAATCTCTGTTACAACCAAGGCACTGTATCTGTCAATTCCCCCACTTCTGTTCCAACTGTGTCCCCTTACCCAATCCAACAGTCACACAGCAGTTAGAGCAGAGGTTCTCAAACTTGGCATTATTGACATTTTGTGCCAATAGTTCTTTGTTGTAGGAAGATGTTCTGTGAATTGCAGAATGCTAAGCAGTATTCCTAGTCTCTACAAACTGATGCCAATAGCACACACCATCATTCCCAGTGTGGTAACCAAAAATACCCACAGGCATTGCCAAATGTCCCCTGGGAAGCCAAAATCACCCCCAGGTGAGACCCACTGAGTTAGAACTATGTTCTTTATAATAAATGCCCCTTTTCTTTAAACTCTCCAATAGTTTCTCATTTCACTTATAATAAAATCTGCACTCCTTAGATTCCTAACTTTATCCCAAACATACCATATCCTACCTAATCTAGACTCTACCAACCTTTTCCTTTAACCTCACGTGGTGCAACTATACTCTTACTCATATCACAGTCCCTCTTGTTACTAGGGTCTTCTCTCAGTTCCTAGATAACAGCCATTTCTACTAAAGGGATTCCTCTCTTTGCTAATACAATACCTATGCCTAGACTAGGGGGTTTCCAAAACCTTTTGACTTCCCTGGGCCACAATGGAAAAAGAAGAGTTGTCTTGGGCCACACAGTAAATACAAACACTAATGAAAGCTGATAAGGGAAAGAAATGTGTGCACACAATTTTCATGATATCTGCCACCACACATAAGCAAAAAAGTCCTCACATAACAATACTAATTATGCAGCAGCCCACTCAAGAGTCTTTTAAAATTGTCCAGCAGGTCCCAAGTTTATAATCACTAATATAGAAATATACATATCTAAGTAATAAAACATCTTTGTTTTTGATGTTTTTTATTATAAAAGAAACAAGGGCTACATAAAACAAGTGGGATACTTGACATAGTATTTGAGAAAGTAATACATTAATAACGGAAGTAGTTGCAATTCTAAGTAAATTCTCAAGGTGCTCATCAGACATTTTGATTCTAACTTTACATTTGATGTACTTAATTCTTGAAAATAGTTGCTCACAAATGTAGGTGCTGCCTAAAAGTGATGACATAATAAGGCACGACAGTGAAGCAATGGATATTTGTCTCTGGGAAGATAAGACCTAGAAAAGTCCAGTGAAGAGACGTGATCAAATTTTTCTTTAAGCTGAATGTCAGATTGCAGCTCTATGCATTCCATTTGAAAATCAGCAAGTAACATATTTATGTAGACTGAAAATAAAGTTGCATATACATCAAAATACTATTTCCCCAGAAATTGTAAAATCTGTTTTCAAATTCTTGTATCAAATCAAAAAGTAAGGCTGCTTATTTTTTACTGTTCACACGACTATTTAGCCAACATGTCAAATTGCATGAAATTGTTTAGCTTAATTTGAGTTTGCCATAATTTCAGTATCATTTGGAAAGCTGTTAATGGTTTGAAACATTGTATCGATAAGTTGATGTTACCTTGAAGACATATGTTCAACTCATTTAAATGAGTGGTTAAATTCACTAAAAATGCTAAATCTGTAAGCCAGTTTTCATCATCACATTCTGGTACAAATCTGATTTCTGATACTGTAAACGACTTGATAACATACCACAAATCATAAATTTTTTTCAACATTTGGCCTCAACTTAGCTGTCTTACTTCCAAAAAGTAAACGATGTCACCACAGGCAGCATTAATACTTTTAAGAAATTCCTGGAATTGACAGTGATTCGATGATCCCTTTGCCCTTATGAAATTCACTCTTAGTGACGATTTGCATGACATTACCTATTTTTAAAGCTTTTGTGCATAAATGTCCTGTTTTGTTTTGTTTTGTTTGAGACAGAGTTTCACTATGTCGCCCTGGGTAGAGTGCCCGGGCATCACACCCCACAGCAACCTCAAACTCTTGGGCTTAAGCAATTCTCTTGCTCAGCCTCCAAAGTAGTGGGGACTACAAGCACCTGCCACAATGCCCGGCTATTTTTTTGGTTGTAGTTATCATTGTTGTTGGGCAGGCCTGGGCTGGGTTTGAACTAGCCAGCTCTGGTGTACGTGGTAATTTGAGCCATATCTGTAGCATCACTGCTATCCTCCATTGCCAAAGTATATAACTTAAAATTAGTAGCTTTACTTCCCAAACTTCTTTCAACAGATTTTCAAATTTCTTCAATTCATCTGGCTATAGCCTGGTGAGACAAACTGATTTTACACATATCCCCCTTATTTCAGGGCAAATTATATCTGCCATGCTTTCCATACATTGCTTAATAAACTTATCAGCAGTAAAAGGTATTTATTTTTTTGCTTCTAAATGTTACCATATACCCTGCTTTTACAATGGAATCCTCTGTAAATTTTTTTATTGAGAAGACAGATTTTATTTCAGTTCCATTATTTTGTCCTTATGACACAGTCCCTCACATATATCAAATTGGCAACATGTTTTTGCATACATATAATGTCTGTCTTTCTTTTTCTTTTTCTTTTTTTTTTTTTTTGCAGTTTTTTGCCAGGGCTGAGTTTGAACCCGCCATCTCCAGCATATGAGCCAGGTGTCCTACTCCTTCGAGCCACAGGCACTGCCCCATATAATGTCTTTTCAAACTATAGTCTTTGAAAACTTGCACAAATTCCTACAAATTAAGCATAGTGCCTTACTATTTGCCTCAACAAAAAAGTAGTCAACTGTCCACTTTTTGTTGAACAATCTTCCTTCATCTTCAATTTTTCCTTTTGGAGGTTCTGCTTTCTTTTGAGACGTTATAGAAGCCATGCTGAGATTAAAAAATAATAATGGGCAAGGGACTATATTTACTTTTACTGTGAAAATTAATTGACAGGAAAGCAAAGTTTGGGCCCTTCCACATCTCAGTTGCTGAGGCAAGGCTGGGTGTAAAGTGTGGTAGGAAATGTGTGAGGCACCACCAAGGTGTGGAAGTACCCTTAATAATCAAGAATACTGGCTCGGCACCTGTAGCTCAGCGACTACGTCGCCGGTCACATACACGAGGGCTGGCAGGTTCAAACAACAACTATGAAAACTACAACAAAAAAATAGCTCGGTGTTGTGGCACCTGTAGTCCCAGCCACTTGGGAGACTGCGAGAAGAGAATCGCTTAAACCCAAGAGTTTGAAGTTGCTGTGACCTGTGATGACACAGCACTCCACCAAGGGCAACATAGTGAGAATCTGTCTCAAAAAAAAAAAAATCAAGAATACTTACCTGACTTCTAAATGACATTAAATGCCTAACGTTGCAATGGTAATCACAGCCTTACCAAGTCACCACAAGCACATGTAAAGTCTAATGGTGTCAATTCCAATGTCTGTGCTTAGAAAATAAGACACGGGAATCCACACCCCACTATAAAAGTGAAGTCACACATGGGTACAAATATCAAGAGCATATGTATATTTTATACGACATTGCAAAATGTTGTCATCTACAAAATTCACACTCAAGACCTATGCAACAGAGTTCTGCTCCTCCCCCCAGCCCTTCCCCACCAAAAAAAAATCACACAAAAAAAATATTATAACATTTTATGTAAGCTTGTGATTTTGTGTTTGGGCTGTGTTCATAGCAATCCATGCGGATTATGGGCAACAGGTTAGACACCCCTGACCCAAACCATTCTTGCCTGGGTTCTGTGTGTGTCTCAGATTAAATTTCACATCCTCCTAAATGCCTGTCTTGATTCTCCTTATTTAAGGTATGGACCCCAATATTACCCATTATAATGCCTCATTTATTCCCTTCCTAACACTTACCACGGTCTATGTTTATTCTGTTTACATGAACATCGACTGTCTCTCACATGAGAACAAATACTTCACCTGCCTTATTGTCCAGCATATAACTGAAACAAAATAAACAAACATACAACTTGGACAACCTTAAGTAATAGGTGAGTTGGCACAAGTAATAACCTCAGCATTACCCCCACATCATTCCCCACCTATATTTATGAATATATAGAAGTGAAGAAGAAAGAAGGTACAGCAAGTACTTTGTTAGGCCCTCACCTGTGAGGGTCATCATCATGCTCTCTGAATGAAACAGTTGTGTGAGGATTAAATAACAAATGTAATGGATTTAAAACATTTGAAGGACTTAATAAAAATTTTGTGTTCAATAAAAGATGACTGTGTAGTTAAAGAACCAAGCACAAAAAGGAAGAGAAAAAAAAAAAAAAGGAATTCTTTTTTTTTTTTAAAGCCAGAGTCTTATCTGTTGCCCTGGGTATAGTGATATGGCATCATAGCTCACAACAACCTCAAATTCTTGGGCTCAAGTGATCTTTTTGCCCTCTGCCGCTCAAGTAGGTGGGACTAAGGCACCCACTACAATGCCTGGCTAATTTTTTTCTATTTTTAATAAAGATGGGGTCTTGTTTGTGCTGGTTTTAAACTCCTAACCTCAAGCAATCCACCTATCTCAAGCTCCCAAAATGCTAGTATTACAGGCATGAGCCACTGTGCCCCACAAAAAGAAAAAAAGAAAAAAAAAAAAAAGAACCAAGCACAATGCCTATAAAAGATACTTGAGAAATGACAGTTCTCTTGCCCCTTTCAATTTCATTCTACCAGCAGTTTGGCCCAAATACAGTTAAAAATAGAACTCTGTGTCTGAGAGATACTTTTTCCCCCTTCTGGGTCTCTGGAAACATAACATACTCGGTATAACTAGGTTATTCAAATAAGTTTTCTGAGGAAAGCTAAATATCCATTAACCAAAACTGACTATTCATAAAATAACCTCAGAATTTAATTTCAATTTGTTTTGGTAATCAACATAATCAGATTATTCAATTTCAGAACCTACCTTTAAATTGACCTTGGTGGTGAAAAAAAAAATCTAAACTATTATTGTGTCAGTATTCATTATTAAAAATGAGGGAGGGATAACCAAACCAACCTACATGGGTGGCACCTGTGGCTCAGTGACTAGGGTGCCAGCCCCATATACCAAGGGTGGTGGGTTCGAACCCAGCCAAATTGCAACAAAAATTAGCTGGGCGTTGTGGCAGATGCCTGTAGTCCCAGCTACTCGGGAGGCTGAGGCAAGAGAATTGCCTAAGCCCAAGAGCTGAAGGTTGCTGTGAGCTGTGACGCCACAGCATTCTACATAGGGCAACAAACGAGACTCTGTATCTTAAAAATAATAATAATAATACCTCCTACATCTAACACCAGTTCACTTATAGGAAATAGTAAATTGAGTATTAGAATCAAATAATAATGAAGGGTAAATAAACTACAAAGTACTGAACATATTATTAGATAAAACTGTTTACCTTAAATTCCTTTTAATAACCCATTTCTAAAACTACTCTGTATATACTAGTGGGTATAAGAAAAATGATAAGGAAATATACTATAAAGGGAACATGTGGGAAGCCAGACTGCCATAAATTCCCAGATCTGCTAATTATTACTTATTTAACCTCTGGAAAGTGTTTCCTTACCTGTAAGCTGAGACATAACATTAGTACCTATCTCATGCAGTTGTTATAATGATTACAAAAGTTAATAAGTGCAAAACGTATAAGAAGTACTGTTATTTATTATTATTACTTTGTTTCTTTGCATCATTGTGGTTAACAGCTACTATACTGGACACAGCACATACAAAAGATTTCCATTATTGCAGAGTCCTACTGGACAGCTCTATATAAAACTACAGTATAGATAAGATGCCTGTTGGGATAATGCACATTGTCTTCTTCCCTAATTTGGAAGTGCTTCAAAAAAAGCACTCCAAACCCAATGTATTTTTTAATCTAGTTAAGTCTGACATGTAACAAAGAACTTAAGTTTCAGTATAATTTAACAAACCAAATAAAAGAGGGGTGGGTAGAGAAGGCAACACTGTCTGATGTATAAGAATCTCTATTATGAGGGAGGGATAACCAAACAAATGGATATTTTTCTATTTTTTATCTACCTTACATCAAGCTATTCACTAAAGTCTCCTTGTCAGTGAATAGTATGTCTACAAGATAAATTAATTATATTCAAATATAATTATCAATATATTAAAAAAGCAAATCTAGGACACTGTGATATAATAGGCTTCCTTAACACAATAAATAAATTGATCTAGAGGTAGATCTATGTTTGCCTAATTTTGATGTATTGCTTAGGAGAAATTATATTTTGAAATATCCTATAACACTTGTAATATAATATGAAACTATTTCTGATTTCTGGTGGTGACAAAATAGGTATTGATAATACAAAAATGATTTATTGCCTACATTCAAAATTGAGGCCAGGCACAAAGATTCATGTCTATAATCCCAACACTTCAGGAGGCCAAGGTGGGAGGAATGCCTGAAGCCAGGACTTCCAGATCAGCCGGAGCAACATGGCCAGACCCTATTTCTATGAAAATAAAAATTTAAAAATGAGTCAGGTGTGGTGGCATGTGCTGTATGGGAAGCTAAGGTGGAAGAATGCTTGAGCCCAAGAGTTTGAGAGACTGTAATAAGATATGATCACACCACTGTACTCCAGCCTGGGTGACAGAGCAATATCCCATCTCTTAAATTAAAAAAAATTAAATTTAAAAAAAGTTGAAGGAACTGCTAAATTTCAGTCAGGTTAGTGAAAATAAATATGTGATTATTTTCCCATCCAAGTTCACGAACCTCAGGGCTTTTAATTGCTTAAGAGATTAGATTAGACTTTAGAGTCACAAAAACCTGGGCTCAAACCCACCATTTTCTAGCTATGTAATATTGGGAAAATGTACTTAACCTCTGTACCTTACCTGTGAAAAAGGAATAATACCTACATTAAGACTGCTGTGTTATGGCTCAGCAGCCAGTGGCGGGTTCGAGCCTGGCCCGGGCCTGCTAAACAACAATGACAACTGCAACCAAAAAATAGCGGGTGTTGTGGCAGGGTCCTGTAGTCCAAGTTACTTGGGAGGCTGAGGCAAGAGAATCGGTTAAGCTCATGAGTTTGAGGTTGCTGTGAGCTGTGATGCCACAGTACTCTACCAAGGGCAACGTAATAAGACTCTGTCTCAAAAAAAAAAAAAAAAAAAAAAATTATTATCATGCATGCAACCTAGTTGACACAGTATTTGATACATTTTCAATAAACACACTATTAAGATCAGTAACCAACTCCTGTCAATTATATAATTCACAACCCTTACTGTGAAATAGAAAACTCAGATATTTGTGTTCAGTTGGTCTGGGGTGAATCCCAAACATTAAAGCTCCTAAGTGATTCTAATGTACAGCCACTGACCTAAGGACAAAGTTCAAATTCTTCAGTTCTGGCACGCTCTGGTCATTGCTTATAGCTCTGCGTATTTTAATCACCCTTCCATAGGATCCTAGCAGACTCAAGTAACACTTTTCAGAGATGGGCTATAGTAGTGGTTCTCAAACTCCAACCTGCATCAGAGTCACCCAAAGAACCTGTTAAAACACAGACTCCTGGGTGGTGCCTGTGCCTCAGTGGGTAGGATGCCAGTCCCATAGGCCGAGGGTGGCGAGTTCAAACCCCGCCCCAGCCAAACTGAGGTGGCGGGTTCAAACCCCGCCCCAGCCAAACTGCAACAAAAAATAGCCAGGTTTTGTGGCGGGCGCCTGTAGTCCCAGCTACTTGGGAGGCTGAGGCAAGATAATCACCTAAGCCCAGGAGTTGGAGGTTGCTGTGAGCTGTGATGCCACAGCACTCTACCAAGAGTGATAAAGGAAAAAAATATATATATACAAATTCCTGCTCTTTGCCCCCCCCACCCCATTTCTCATTCAGCAGGCCTAGGATGAGGTCCAAGAATATGCATGTCAAACAACTTTCTAGGTAATGCTGACACGACGAGGTGCAAGGACCACTCTGAGAAATGGAGTTACTACACTTGCTCACAGCTCTGACCTGGTGCATACACTCTTTCCTTCACTTAGAATGACATTCTCATCTCCATCATTCCACTTTTGCCTGGCTTTTACTTCTCTTTCAAAACTTACATTAAAATTTACCTCCTTCAGGAAACATTTGTTCACTTCAACAAACCACCTCAAGGCATTCCTTACCTACTATAAACTTGACTACAAAAAAAAAAGCCTAACAGACCAGTGTAAATGGTGCCCTAATGCACAAGAAAGGTACCTGCTGGCATACACAGATTTTTTCACAAAAATTTAAAAAGGTTGACTCTTTTGGACAGATAAATTAGAAAAATGTGGGAAAAAGAGATAATTTGTCAAGCAGAATAAAATTTGGATTTCAGGCTCCACCTCCACCTGACCTCATGACCAGAGTACCTTTATGCAAGGTACCAATTCCACAGCCATTCATGGCAGCCTGGGCACAGTGTAGCCCTAATGCAGAAAGGCAGAGAGAACACTTGGACCAATGCTGGATGGGAGGGAGAGAGCAGTAATAAGAGTATCAGGGAAAGATCTCTAAAGAAGGGTGTGTAAGGTTTTTTTTTTCTTCTTTTTTGTCTCTGTCACCCAGGCTAGAATGCAGTAGCACAAACAGCTCACTCCTCAAATTCCTGGCCTCAAGCAATCCTCCTGCCTCAGCCTCCCAAACTGCTGACTTTGCTGGTATGAACCACTTCGCCTAGCCCTAACTTCTGAGCCTTGATATGCTCCCTCCATACTTCAGGAAAACAAGAACTGTACTTTAATGTCTACAACCACAGTGTACGGCACTTGAAGAATGACTCAGTGAATAAGATTATGTAAAAATATTTGCCAATATCTTTTTCATCAAATAAATGAAGAACCCAACACATACCCACATTTAGCATCAAAAACTGTAAGTGCTATCTAAATATCAACATTACATTTGGTCTGTGACAGTCATCAGCCAAGAGAAAAAAATGAATTATCCTAATGAACAGATGGAAGGTACAGAGGTAAAATATCACACTTAGGTGATATTTTAATAGGGACTGAAAACTAAAGACCTCACAATTATTTCAATAGGGACTAAAAAAAATTACAGAAATCTCAGAAATCAGATTTCTAGTCTAAGACCCTACTCTTAGAGATGAATAAACTGAGGCCCAGAGAAGTAACGAGTCAAAGACACAGAGTTGTCTGGGTACAGTGGCTCACACTGTGAGGAGCCAAGGCAAAAGAATTGCTTGAGGCCAGGAACCCAAGACTAGCCTTGGCAACACAGAGAAACCCTGTTTCTACAAAAAATAAGAAAAATTAGGCTGAGCGTGGTAGCTCACACTTGTAATCCTAGCACTCTGGGAGGCCAAGGTGGGTGGATTGCTTAAGCTATGAGTAAAAGATCAGCCTGAGCAAGAACGAGACCCTGTCTCTACTAAAAATAAAAAAACTGAGACAAGAGTATTGCTTAAGCCCAAAAGTTGGAGGTTACTGTGAGCTATGACACCAGGCACTCTACCCAAGGTGACAAAGTGAGACTCTGTCTCTCCCCCCAAAAAAATAAGAAAAAGAAAAAAAAATTAATCAGGTATGATAGCATACACCTACTCAGCAGGCTGAGACAAAAGGATTGCTTCAAAAGGAGCTAGAATTTGCGATGAGCTGTGATTATGTCCTTACACTCCATACAGTCTGGGCCACAGAGCACAATACCGTATCAATGGGTGAGGGGTGGGGGATGTATAACAGAGTGTGCCTCACTCTGTCACCCCAGGTAGAGCAGCATGGCGCCTCATCACAGCCCACTGCAATCTCAAACTCCTGGGCTCAATGAATCCTCCTGCCTCAGTCTATAGATACTTGGAACTATAGATACATCCCACCACACCTGGCTAATTTTTTCTATTTTTTGTAGAGCCAGGACCTGCTCAGGCTAGTCTCAAACTCCTGACCTTAAGCGATCCTCCAGCCTCCACTTCCCAGAGTGCTAGGATTACAGGTGTGAACCACCGTGCTGCTCACCCTATATCTTAATCTCACTCACATACACACAACACACAGCTAATAATTATGATGGTAAAGCTATAATTAAAACTTGGATCTCAGACACTACACTAGTTTTCTCTCTTGGACACCACGCCACCTTTATATGTATAAAATTAAATATCAACTGCCCATAATTTAAAAGAAAGAAAACTTATTAGTGAACCACAATTTTGTTCTCTGTATCCCATTCCTATGGAAGGAAAAAATAATCATCATCTTACTTTGTCTAGGAATTTACTCTAAAAGGTTCTGCTCTTGGAAAAAATTCATTCCTATTCCCTTTGTTGTTACAGAATTATATATACAAAGGTAGTATTCATAAATAATCCTGAGAAAGCCATCAAAACTTATCAATTACCAAAGAAGCATTAAAATGTCTTTCTAGGATGTAATGCTCTCTTAAAGTAAGTAAAACGGCCTAATTTTTGAAATGTATTTAATAATAAACAGAAAACTGGTTATAACTTTTATCTCTAAATTACCTGGAGTACCTAACCATTTTCAATAAAATTTTAATCTACTGCTAGTTCCTCGCGCTGGTAACAACCAATTAATTAAAATTCTTGGAGTCAGGTATAGTGGCTCACACGTGTATTTCCAGCACTTTGGGAGGCCAAGGTGGATCTCTTGAAGCCAGAAGTTCAAGACTCCATCTCAACAAGAGGGAAAGAAATTAGCCAGACATGGTGGTACCAGCCTATAGCAGTTAAAATGGGAGGCTAAAGCTGGAGGATCACTTGAACCTAGGAGTATGAGATTGTACTGAATTATGATGCCACTATACTCTAGTCTGAGCAACAAAGGAGACTGTCTTTAAAAAAAAGGAAAAAAAATCTTTGCCTCTGGAAAGTAACCTCACCATTAGATAAATCTGGATACTAGATAAAATTATAATTTAAGTTTAACATAATTTTAATAGAAGTTTAATGGTTAAAAGCATGGGAAACAGTGTGGCTACCCTCCAACATACAATGCACATCCTTGGGGAACATAGTGTTTAACCCATTCATAGCAGATATGCTTCTGAGTTAAGGTTTTATGTAGCACAGCAGCTTCCTTGCAATTCCTCCTATTGAAAATCACCCTCAACACAAAGGTGTGTAAAACAGAAATTAAAAAGAACAAGATTTCTTTAAATAAAATAAAAACAAATAGCTAACTGTTTTTAGTAAAAGTATGCTTTTATTTATTTATTTAATTGAAGGAAAATCCTGTCTTTTGCAATAACATGAACCTAGATGACTTTACATTAAGTTAAATAAGCTAAGCACAGAAAAACAAATACTACTGATCTCATTTATATATAGATTCTAAAGAAGTTGAACTCATAGAAACAGAGAGTAGAGTCAAGATTACAGGGACTGAGGGGAGGCATGGGAATTGGGAAGATACAGATCAAAGGATACTAAATTTCATTCAGGAGGAACAAATTCAAGAGATCTACTGAAGAACATGGTGACTACAATCAGTAACAATATATACCTGAAATTGCTTCAGAGAGTAGATTTGAAATATTTCACTACAAAAAAAGTATATGAAGTAATGCATACGCTAATTAACCTGATTTAGTCATTCTATAATATAAACATCAAAACATCATGTTAGGGCGGCACCTGTGGCTCAGTGGTTAGGGTGCCGACACCATATACCAAGGGTGGCGGGTTCAAACCCAGCCCTGGCCCAACAGCAGCAAAAAAAAAAAAAAAAAAAATCATGTTAAAACCATAAATACATATACCATTTTGTCAATTAAAATAAGTAAATTTTTAAAAACAAAATAATTTTAACTGTAATCCTATCATAGAGATGAGATAATTGATGACTCCAGAAATTGTTTCCTACCCAAGATAACACACTATTACATGGTGGAATAGAGAAGAAAACCAAATCTCTGTAAAATAAATTTCAAAACGCGAAGTATTTCAACATGCAGAAATAAGGCTGAAAGAAAAATCACTCATTAAGAGATGGGTGGCACCTGTAGCTCAAAGGAGTAAGGCGCCGGCCCCATATACCAGAGGTGGTGAGTTCAAACCCGGCCCCGGCCAAAAAAAAAAAAAGAGAGAGATTGAGGGTATGCATTCTGAAATTAAGCCTGGATTCAACTCCTGACTCTATTACTTACTAGCTATGTGGTCTTGGGACAATCAGTTAAAAATACTACAAAGGACACTAGGCCTTTTAAACACCACCACTTACAAACCTTATGATGGCAACAATAAATGCAATCAGTAACATACACAGAGGATGATAATAAATGTTGGCTGAAGTTATCAGGAAAGATTTTACATAGACAGCTCACTGTTAGCTTTTTCTGTGTTTCTTTTTGTGAGTGATTTCAGTTATACAGTACAATATGCTAGTCTAGGTAAGTATTTAAAAAATCTTAAAGCAAGCAACATTGCTACTAAGGACAAGAAATATACTACAAAAGCTTCTCCACAGTGTGTCCCTTCCTACCCATAGCCCATATTGCAGTTCCTTACCAGAAAAAGGGGGTAAGGCCAGCAAAACAATAAATACCCCACAGAGTTACCATAATTGTTTACTGGTACATAATCAATATTTAATGAGTGTTTTCTTACCCACATATTTACAACAGAACAGAGACAAAGGAGAAAAAGGGGCACAAGTACCTAACCCAATTTGATGGGAGCATAACTCATGAAGAATTAAAGTGCATAGATAAATTATTTCAAACTAGGTTGTGGCCATGTAGGAAATAGAAGAAAAAAATTCAGAAGCAAATGACATAGGAGGAATTGAGAAAATCCATTTGGCAGGTTGTTCATGGCCCTCTTTATTGTCTGCATGTCTTGAAAAGGAGGCACTCAATGTCTTTGTTCCAGAGCTTTCAAGGATGTTTATATAGTAAGTGAAAGAGTATCTTCCCCATGATAAAAGATATTAGTTTCCCTAAATTTGGGATTCCTCTCTTGTAATTCAACCAACTCCTTATGCAGGTATCACCTGGATCTCTTCCCACTGTCCTGTGCAAACTGGGCCACAGAGATCAGATGCAAATGCTCTTCATCTATGATCCAGTTATTTCATGGCTTCATCAGCATCCATTAAACTATGCCAGGTTAACTTATTAGCCTAGCCTGCAGTAAGGCAAAATCTCAAACATGTCACAGTCCTTGACAGGCATTTGCATATAAGCAATGTTTATTATAAGTGAAAGAGAGATTCCACTGCCATATTGTCAGAAAGGATTAAAAATTACTCAACTATATGCTAGTATCAAAAGATGCACTTTAAACAGAATGAAAATAAGAGTTTTAAGTAAATGGTGGAAAAAGATATACTATGACAGTTCATGAGGCTATATTAATATCAGATAAAGTAGGTGTTAAGACAAGGATTACTACCAGAAAGAGAGACATCTCTTAAAGATGAAAAGGTCACTTTGTCTAAACAACATAACAATCACAAATTTTATGTGTCTAATAACAGAGCATCAAAATAAATTAGGCAAAAACTGACAGAATTAAGAGAGAAATAGACAATTCTACATACAGTAGACCATCCACAGTTGACCACTTCCCTATATTGACCACCTCCTCAAGTCAGCTTAATATTTATAGATCGGACATATACCACATGTACTATCAATACAGTAGGCCTAACTCCTTATCTTGACCACTTCCATATGTTGACTAGTTTGTTACAGTCCCCTGGATGGTCAACTTACAGAGATTCTACTGTAACGGATATTTTAATTTTTTAATTTTTTTTTAATTTTTTAATTTTCCTCACAGCAAACACTAGAACAAGACCCCCCCAAAAAAAAAAAATCAGTACAGACATAGGTGATTTGAAAAACACTTCCAAAACTCCTTAATCTAAATGATATTTGTAAAATACTACACCCAATAATTACAGAACATACATTATTTTCACATGTGAAAGTTAGGTTAACCAAGATGGACCATATGCTGGCCCATGAAACAAGGCTCAATAAATTTTAAAGTATTAAAATACATACAATATATTATTTGGGGCAGCACCTGTGGCTCAACGGAGTAGGGCACTGGCCCCATATGCCGGAGGTGGCGGGTTCAAACCCAGCCCTGGCCAAAAACTGCAAAAAAAAAAAAAGAATATATTCTTTGATGGCAACATGAAATTAAGTTAGATACAGCAATAAGCTATCTAGAAGAATCCCACATATTGAAAATTAAACTACTTTAAAAAAAATACTTTTTAAGAAGCCATGGGTAAAAGAAAAAGTAAATTGAAAATTATTTCAAATTAAACAATTTAAAATACATCAAAATCTGTGGAATGCAGCAACAGTGCTTAGAGGGAAAATCTATAGCTTTGATTGCCTTTTTCTTTTTTTTTAAGACAGAATCTCTCTATGTCACCCTCAATAGAGTGGGGTGGCGTCACAGCTCACAGCAACCTCCAGCTCTTGGGCTTAAGCAATTCTCTTGTCTCACCCTCCCAAGTAGCTGGGACTACAGGTGGCCATCACAACGCCTGCCTAGACTGCTTTTATTAGAAAACAAGAAATGCCTAAAATCTATGACCTAACATTGTTTACCTTAGAAAATTAGAAAAAGGGCAAAGTCAGTGGAAAAACGAAAATTATAAAGAACAGAAAGCAATGAGACAGTAAAACAAATACAGAAAATTGGCAAAGCTGATAATCTGAAAAGATAACAAAATTCATAAGCTACTAGTTAGAAGGTCAAGATAAAAGGAACCTAATAACAATACTAGAAATTAAAGAGGAGATATCACCACAGACCCTACAGACAGTAGAAAGGTAACAAGGGAATCTTATAAACAACTTATGCCAACAAATTAGATAAAATTAACAAACAATACCAAAACTGACACAAAAGAGAAAATCTGAATAGCCCTACATCTAGAATAGACACTGAATTTGAATTATCAAAAACCATACTATAAAGAAAATTTCAAGTCCAAATATATTGGTAAATTCTATTAGTAACACTCCAGGAAGAATTAGTAACAGTATTACACAAAATGTTTCAGTAAATAGAGGGAACATATCCCAAACTTTTTTATGACACCATCATAAACCTAATAACAGAACCTGACAAAACTATTACAACAAAACTACAAAGCAATATCCTCTTGAAGAAGTATGCCAAAATCACTAACAAAATAGTAGTCAATACAAAAAGGTGCTTCATATACTGCATAGGGTTATCCCAGGAACAAAGATTATTTTAACTTTTGAAAATCATCGTCCATCATTAATTTAGCAATTTTACCCCCCACCCCGAAGGACACTTAGTTTATTTCTGAATTTGCAAATATGGCTATTATGAACATCTGAATCTTGCAAATAAGGCTATTAATCCACATCTGTGGAAATAAGGCCATTATGAACATCTTGTTCACAAAGTCTAGTAGACAAATACAAGAATTTCTCTCACCAGGAGTATAAAGACAGGAGCGTAACTGCTAGGTTTAAAGTATGTGCATCTTCTACTTACTAAATACTCCTACTAAAATGCTTTCCCAAAATGACTATCAATTCCCACTGCTGTCAAAAGCTGGAGTATAACTTCTCAATATTCTCATGAACACTTGGAATTATTAGACTTTTTAACTTTTATCAATCTAATGGAAGTGAAAAGATTTCTGCTTACTGCTCTACTTCTGATGAGATTACAATTCACTACTTTTCCAACTATGAGTTGCTATAAGTCACATTTTTTAGTTGAGTAGAAAGCAATATTAATTAAAAAGATCAGAGTATATTACATAAAGATTGAGTATTAGTTGGCTGGGCATGGTGGCTCACACCTGTTATTCCAGCAATCTGGAAAGCCAAGTCAGGATGATCCCTTGAACTAAGGAGTTGGAGACCAGCCTAAGCAAGAATGAGATCAAATCTTTACTAAAAATGGAAAAAATCAGCAGGATATTATGGTGGGCATCTGCAGTCCACCTACTCAGGGGGCTGAGAGAGGAAGATTGTGAGCCCAGGAGTTTGAGGTTGCTGTGAGCTAGGCTGACACTATGGCACTCTACCCTATCTCAAAAAACGTAATAATAAAAAAGAAAAATTAAATATTACTTTACAAAACTTTTCTTTCCAATTGTGTGTATACTCTGGTTTCTCTTTAGATCATATAACTCTTGCTCGCCTTTTACCAGTTCTGTGTATGTGTACTGGGCTGCCATGTAAAATGTTTTTGTAACTGCTAGCTTCCATCAAGTTAGAACCATTGCTATAGCTGTTTACAGCAAAACTTCACAAAGACACTTAACTAGGAAATTTAGTTCCACTGCCCAAAGGACTATGTTTTATAAAGAAGGCAAAACTTGAGATGTCCTTCAATTACTGACTGAGATACAGAGATTTAGAAGAGAAAAATCGGAGAGAAGCAGTAAGAAGTATGTTTTATGGAGAAAAGATAGTATCTAACTGGCCTATCTATGACTTTAAGTTCACTTTAAAAGAATCACATTTCTCAATAAGACAAGGTTTCTCTCAGCATTAAAAGCCAAGAAGCCACAACCCTGTCTTCTTAACATGCTAAAATGACAAAAACTGACTCTTCCTTCTCCCTAACACAACAGAATCTTCCCTTCTGTGACTTACACATCATCATCATTTTAGGCCCCTTCTTCTTACTTTTCCTGTACAGAGTACCATGGTAGCAAGATTCATCTAAATTCTAAAGATTCATATTTTTATTCAGTTGACAAAGATTCACGAAGCCCCTACTATATCATCTCTGTATTCAAATATTAAGCTGTCTCTAACAATTTTAACTCCCCATTTTATGTCTTTAAAGCTTGATTTCTTTACCCAATACTGTGCTATTTGCCTATTCTTGAAAACATTTTGCTTCTTAGACTATTAAAATACAACTGTGACCAAACTTTTATTACCTTCTTTGTTTCACCAATAATAGCCCTACCTCCCTGACATGTTCAAATAACCATTCTCTTCCTAAGAATTCTCTCCACACATCTGTGGACCAATCATGCCACAGCAACTGTCTGATATAACAAATGTCTAAATCTATCACTTAACAGAAATGTGATCAAAGCATTTAAATTCCTTGGTATCTATGATATCCAATCTCACTTCTAAAAATGGGTAAAACAATAGGCATCAAAAAAGTGGCAAGAATTAATCTCGTTTTCCCTATTGCCTTTCTTTTAATATTTTTTCATTTTTATTTTTATTTTTAATTTCCTCTCAATCCAATAAAATGCTTTTCTAGAAAGAGGACTTAAACTTAGGTACCAGGAAATATCAGAAAGGAAAGGGTGAGGAAAAGACAACAATAAACTAATCAAGTGGGATAACTGTTCTAAGTCTCTCCTTGTATATCCAGATTCTGAACATGCTAATGTGAACTTACTTCCTTTCCCATGGCAGGCAAAATTATTAAGAGCCTCTACTGACCCTTCCCTTTGGGTGCAGAAGAGAACTGTAGATATGATGAGATATCACTCCTATGATTATATGACAAAAGAGATACTTGTTTATGTGATTAAGGTCCTTAATCAGTTGAGTTCACTAAAAAGAAGTATCTGGGTAGGCCTGACCTAATCTAGTGAACTTTTTAAAAAAAGGTCTTAAAGGGAAGTCAGAAATTAGAGGAAATCAGAGAGACTGGTTCCTACTTTAAAACTTATTGTGGGGCTGCGCCTGTGGCTCAAAGGAGTAGGGTGCTGGCCCCATATACTGGTGGTGGCGGGTTCAAACCCAGCCCTGGCCAAAAACTGCAAAAAAATAAAAAAATAAAAATGTATTGTGAACTTCACATTGTGGCCACATGGCATGGAACTGAGAGCAGTCTTTAGCCAACAGCTAGCAAGGGGACTTCAGTCACACTGCCATAAGGAGATTAATTCCACCAACAAGTAGTAACCTCAAAGAGGACCCTAAGGCACAGATGAAAATTGCAGCCATAGCTGACACCATGATTGCAGCATGTGAGACAGTAAACAGAGAGCTCAACTTCACCTACTCAAACTTCTATAGAAACTGAAATAAATGAATACGAAACTACTAGATTTGTAATAATTTATTATACATCAAAAGAAAATGATAAAAAAGACACAGGAAAAAGCAAAGAAGAAAATAAAAGGGGAAAAAGGCATGTATCTTTACCACAGAGTATATCTTATTTTCTCATAGCACAGAGATTATGAAAATATACAGATCCAGAATCAAGGAAACAAAACTAAAATTGTAAAGTTGTACGCATGTTAAGTTTTAATGGTATTTACACACACATCTTGCTACACTACCACCAAATTACTCCCATCTCAGAGATAAGGAAAGCAAAGCTCAAAGAGTAACATCCTAAAGATCACAAAACTGGGTGGTGCCTGTGGTTCAAAGTAGTGCCCTAGCCCCATATACTGGAGGTGGTAGGTTCAGACCCAGCCCCCACCAAACAAAAAAAAAAAAAAAAAGAAAGAAAAGAAAATAGTGCCTGGTCCTTAGCAAATAGTCAATAAATGTTAACCACCATTAAAAAAAAATAAGAAAATAAAAAAACTGGGTGGTGCCCATGGCTCAAAGGAGTAGGGAGCCAGCCCCATATACCAGAGGTGGCAGATTCAAACCCAGCACCAGCCAAAAACTGCAAAAAAAAAAAAACAAAAAAAACAAATCACAATACTAAGGCCCACTTCCTTTTCCCTATACCACAGCTCCCTCACCCCTTTAAAAAAAGCCATTCAAATCAACAATAAGTGTGTTACTCTCTTCAAAGACGGCGATCCTAATAAGCATTTCCATATTTCATATTTATTTAAATATCTTAGCTTTATCAGAACATCAAAATTAAGTGGATACAGAAAAATGTTCGCTCAAATGTAGTTTGTTTGTAAAAATGACCACTGGTAGACCACTTGAATAAATTTAGCTTACTCAAATGCATTTTGAATATGTAAAGAAAAAAATTATGTCCAAAACACCTGTAGGCTTTTTGTAACTTTATTAGGTGACAATTTGTGTTACAAGCATTCTCAAAAATCAAAAACAAGGAAATAACATTTCTGTTCTTTTCACATTTCTCTCCTTGGTCAAATGTTTTTAGTCTTTATTCTTCAGACATTATGAACATGAGAACAAGGTAGGTACTACATATCATACAACGTATTTCCGTAAGTGCCTCGCCGTCATAATTTTCAATTTATTTAAAACACACAGAAAACTAATTTACTTGCAAATCACACAACTTTACAACCTTACAAATACTTTCACAAATACTATTTTAGCCAAGAAGATGCAAAATATAGTCCCAGTCACAACCACAAGAATAAACTATATTCATCGTCAAATCATCAACTTAACAGCAAATAATTCGTTATCACAATTAGCTTTAAGTCTGTGAGAGTCCAAAACCATCCCATGACTTATACGTCCAAAGCATGATTCCCCGCAATGTGAAGAGACTAGATAACATTTTAAATGTGGGAAGATGAGATGACGTGACGATCCTAAAGCCTGAAAATTTCCTCGTACCTACAGCACACAAACAGCACCCAGTTCGGACCCTCCAAATGAGGTTCAAATCCAACTCCAGGCGCTCTGGTTTCTCACCCCGCCCCCACCATGAGAAAGGAGGGAAAACAACTTTTATTGGCCTCGTCTCCCGGGGGACTGACTGGCAAACTAACGGGGCAGAGCTCGGGCCTGGACACATTTCACACCGAGGCCCCCGACGGGGGCGGGGAAGATGGATAGCGGGAAAGTCCGGCATCGACGCCCCACAGTCCCCAGTCGCCAGCCTCCTACCCCACCCCACCAAGAGGCCTGGGCCAGCCGCCACGCCGAGCGACCCCAGGCCCCTCTGGTAAGGCGAGCTCGTTGTCATGTGACGACGCCGCCGCTAAAACACCGCAGAAACGCAGGTCGGCGGTCGGCGGAAGGCACTCGCGCCAGCCTGCCTCGGCCCGGCCCCGCTGGGCGCGGGCGAGTCCCGAGAGCTCGAGCGGGGGGGCAGAGGGCGGGCTTGGCAGCGGGCCCAAGCGCGCCACAAAGGCTTCCGCGCCTGTAGCCGTAGTGCCGGGGCGGGCGGGGGCAAAATTTTCGGGGCCCGCGGGAGGACTGGGGAGCAAAAGAGGGCGCCAGGGTGCCCGCCGCGCCCACGGTGGCCTCTCGGGGCACTCGGACGGCTCGCGGCCGCCGCGCCCCGCACAGGCCCGCGCGGCCACCCTCCCCCGCGCGGGGCCCGCGCCCGGCCCGCCCGCTCCCCGCTCGCGCTCTCTCGCTTTCGCCCGGCCTCCATCTTGGATCGGCGCTTCCAGCCCCCGCGCCGCTGCCGCCGCATTCCCCCTCTTTCCCGCCCCCCGCCGCTGTCGCCGCCGCCCGCACTCACCTCAGCTGCCCATCCGGGCGCCGCCGGCCGTCGACCTAGTTTCCCCCCAAAAGTCTCCGGTGTGTTATTCCCGACGTGGGGGGGTTGTTACGGGGTGGTCGCCGGGGGTTCGGAAGCGGGGACCGCGCCTTCAACGGAGCTGCAATCCTAACCCGCCATCTGGTGGCATTTTCCACACGCCAATGGCGCCGCTGCAGACTTGGGTCCGGACCGCCCTCTGCTGGCCGCGGTGCCCATTGCCTCGCTGATGGGACAAGCCTGCTCGGAAAGGGGAGGGAGCAGAGGCGCGAGCTGGGGACAGAGGCGGGGGCGCGCGCAAACGCTCTCCTGCGGGGGTTGCGCGCACGCGCACCAGTGGAGCGGGAAACGTGGCCGCTGCGCGGCGGCTCCGCCCCCACATGTAGCGCTCGCCCAGCTCAGCCAACCCTGAGCGGCGAATACTTCTGGGTACGGGCGCTGTGGACGGTTCTTGCGCGGCGCAAGACAAGCGGAAGGACGGCGGCTGCAGCGCTTGCGCGGCTCGCTGACTGGGTTACTGCCCGCCATTTTTGTAGCTTCTCGGAGACCTAAGAAGGAAGCCGCTCCGGTTTCTTCGTGGAGGCTCCTCCCCAGGTCGCAGCGCCGGCACTTCCCGAAGGCCCTACTTGAGTCCTGCTGCCTCCACCCTCCTCCGGCAGTACACAGTGCGAAAACGGGAGGGAGCAGACGCGCAAAGCTCAGCTCTCCCCTCTCCTGAGTTTAACCAGAGCCTCAGACCCTCATGGTATTAAAGATTTATTGTTGACGAGGCGCTTTCACCAAGCAGGAGTGAATCTAGACGAAACACTGCCCGTCTCGGGCCGATTGGCGTCATCCTTCTTCTGTAGAACAAATTCTCTCCATGGTGCCGGCTTTGCATAAGGCGGCAGCATTGGCTAGTTAGTGAGAACAGAATATTCTTAGACTGAAAACGTAGGCTCAGCTTTGGAATTAGATTTCTCCTCCCAAAGCCTGGGTCTGAAATGGTCGTGAGAATCCTAGTCTTGTGGCTGCCAAAAGGGAAATGACCACTAACTTGAGATCAATACCAAACTATTCTGTTGAAGCGTGCTTCCTACCTGCCTCGAGGTGACTGGGTCTCTTACCTTAATCTACTTAAAACTTTTCGCTAAAAAAGTGAATCCTTATTCTCCCAGGTCATTACCGCCTTGTATGGCTAAATTATCGCTATAGCTAGCTCTTTTTCAGTATGACCTTAGAATCGCTCAAGTCCTTTGTATTCTTCGGGGCTATAAAAAGCAGTTACCACTTTCCGGTTTGAAAAATCCCGAGGATTCCAAGATATGTGACTTTTCACTTAGGGAAGTCATAAGAATTCGTGACTGGACTCCCACTTAATAATAGATTTTTTTGTTGTTGTTACTAGTTTCTGGTTGACTTCCTATCGTATTCTCCACAAATACTGATTCTAGCTTTCCTTGCTATTAAAAATGCAAAGCCCAATCCATACTAATAGATTTTAATTTCCTGGGCTCAAAGCTTTGGGACTCCCAATTCTGGTTTGACCATCTCTCCTTCTTATAGTATCTGTAGCCACCTCCTGTTCGTGGTCTCAGAAATTCTCACCAAATTAACCCATTCCCCTTTCCTTCTCTCCAAAGCCAGTCCTTCCCACTACCTGTTTCCACTGCTATTTGTCCAGGATCTTAGATTTTCTTCTCTTTTTTTGATTTTTTGTTTGTTTTTGCTGTTTTTGGCCAGGATTGGGTTTGAACCTGCCACCTCCGGCATGTGGGGCCGGTGCCCTACCCCTTTGAGCCACAGGCACCGCCAGTATCTTAGATTTTCAATACCTTTTTATCCACTGGCTTTTCCCCTTCTCTCTCCAATTTCCATTGTTAAAAATCAGTGCTGTCACTCCCTCCAGTCTGCTGTACTATCAACTTTCCTTTCACTATCATATTTCTCAAAAAATGCCATCATGGCCTTCACTAATCCTCATCCTCTCCTGAAAAGCTTTCCCCCCTTTCTATTAAGATACTTTCGGACTTAAATGTACCTGGTTTATCGTCTTCTCATTCCTTTGCTACCTCCTCCTCTTTTCTTCTATCCCATAGTTCAACCCCTAGCTCTCTGTTCTTAACTACATTCCTTCTCATAGGTCTTCCAAAATTACTGTCTGTTCCCAATTTTTCCTTAACTAAGGTCCCTTGTATTTCGTTACTTCCAGGAAGCTCCAGCTCAAAACTTAACATTCAAAATAATTAATTGAATTTCCTAATCTCACTTAATAACATTGTAATTTGGCTAGGCCTGGTGGCTCACTCCTATAGTCCTAGCACTCTAGGAGGTCAAAGCAGGAGGATACCTGTCTCTACTAAAAATAGCCAGGTGTGGTGGGACATGCCCATAGTTCCAGCTACTGGAGAGGCTGAGGCAGGAGGATTGCTTTAGGTGAACAGTTTGAGATTGCAGTGAGCTAGGCTGAGGCCATGGCACTCTACCCAGGGCAACAGGGTAAATGAGACTCTCTGTCAAAAAATTTTAAAGGCAAAATAAATAAATAAATAAAAATAACATTGTAATTTCAGGGTAGTATAGTGCTTAAGAACACTGTGGAACCAGACTGCTCTGGAAAGCTGTGTAACCTTAGGCAAATCTTTGTGTCTTGGTTTTCTCAGCTGTAAGATGGAAAATAACAGTACCTATCTCATAGGTTATGCGTATTAAACTATTTAACATACCTATATACTCGAGTATAAGCCGAGTTTTTTCGGCACAATTTATGCCGAGTTCGGGTTTTTTGGCACAAATTTTGTGCCTAAAAAACTCGGCTTATACTCTAGTATATACTGTATATAGATGTGCTATATTTTTTTTTAATAACTTACCAAAATATATATTACTGTTATTTTTATTGTATTAAGAACTTTTAGGATTTTTTTATATTCAAGATCCAGGGAAATCAACATTTTGAGTTTATAAGAATCTAAAATTTTGTTTACTTTGCTCTCACACTTAATAATTGAGCTAGGATTTAGAAATATTTATGTAGTATCATAGACTCTTGTAGGGCCAGACTTGACTCTTTTCTTTTAAAAAAGTCCCATCATATGTCATTCAACTCCTTTCCTTTTTCTTCTACCGCTATCTTCATACGTCATTCAACTCCCTTTTTCTTCTACTGCTATCTTCATTTAACCCTTGCTCTCCCCATCTCCTTTGATTGCCTTCCACCAAGACAATTGAGTATTTTTAATTTTTTTTTACACCAAGACAATTGTAATAGCCTTCTAAACAGTCTTTGTTCTTCATTCACCTCTCTTTTAAAAAACTACAGCATTGAATACCTACAGAGAAGCGTTCTGTGATTCCTATGGCTTACAAAGTAACATCTAAAATACTTAATAATGTTAAATGTATGGCTTGATCTTTTTCAGGTTTCTATTTTGTCACATTCTTCACACTTGCTTATCTTGTCTGATCAATAAATGTAAGCAAAGGACAGATTAATTCATCCTTTATCTGGTAAAATAAAGTAAAAGAGGTCCCATAATGTGTTGACTTTGTTACAGAACTACATTTCCTAGGATCTTCTGCTTTTTGTGAAATTCTTAATAAAGATTTCAGATCTTATATCAGTTTCAAGTCATAGATATAATTGACATATTATTGGAACACCTAAAACAATTCCCCAAAATACAGTGCTTCCGCATCCTAAGTAAGAGCTTTGAAAATTGAAAGGTCTCTGAAATGAGCTTCAGAGCCAGGGTTTCTGACCTTTCCCCTGTCTCCCAGTCTCTCTGATCCTCTTTCCAGAAGCACCAAAAGGGACACTCTCTTTGAAATTTTCTTGTTTCCAAAAGAAATGCAGCTGTTTTAAGACTCCCTTCCTAGGAATCTCATTAAATAACCAGGAAATATCAACCACCAGAAAAGAGATCGAGAGTTACCATGCCAAACAGACTTTCATTCTTCTGAGAGCAGCTTCAGGAGATTACCTAGGGGACTTTTTAAAATAAGCTTTGCTCTTGTGCAGCTCCACACCTTAACCTTCCCATTAATGTCTGCCTCCTAACTCCAGGGTCCATTCATTCTCCCTAATGATTGCTGTCCCTCAAAAGAATTGTGTACATATCCCATTTCCTCCCTCACCTATGAAAAAGAATATGTAGATTCTTTACCACACTGAATAATTGGGTAATCTCTCTTAATATGAGAGAGTTCCCTACCCCTCATATTAATGAACTTACATGCCTTCTCTCCTATTAATGTGCCTGTGTCAGTTGATTTTTTTGGCATACCTTAAAAGAATAAAGAGAAAAACTTTTCTTTTTGCCCCTACAATATGAAAAGAAGTATACACCTCTTTAGACACATGCCCATGAGACTTTTATGTCAATTTAATCTGTTAGCCAACCAAAAGTAGATATTTAATGTCATAAATAGAACATTGTATTCCACATTTTATGAAATGAGTGAGCATCGAGCAGGGATCCTAATAGGCTTGTTTGTGTATTTGTTTGTTTTTGAGACAGAGTCTGACCCTGTTGCCAGGGCTAGAGTGCCATGACCTCAGCCTAGCTTACAGCAACCTCAAACTCCTGGGTCCCAGGGATCCTCCTGCCTCAGCCTTCAAAGTAGCTAGGTGTAGAGAACGCCAAAGGCCAAACGACCTCTGAGCAAGATGATTTGCAGTTGGGGGACAGACCTCCAATGATTCATCCGCAGATGCTCCTAGTGGAGAAAGAGCCAAGCCCATGCATAGGCACGCAATCATTATCTAATACTTCCCTCACCTGTCTTGTGCTGTGTCAATAAAAGGCTACTGCGGAGGTTGCTCGGGGCTATCCTGCAAGCTTGTATTTCTGATTTGTTTTCACTAACTTTTCTTTTATTCACAGGATTTTTGGAGGCTAGGTAATTTCATAATAGAGAAACCCTGAATCAATCTCCTCTGTGGGAACTCTAGCTGCCTCTCCCATATCACCGTCCATCATTATCAGGAAACAGTTAAGACAGGTCAGTGTCCTGTTTCCCTAAGAGGCAGTTGGAGCTTCTCTGCAGGGTGGGAAGATTTAATACAGGATTTCATTATTTTGGGCTGAATAACAAGCCCCAGGTAAGCTTAGTATGCATCTTCTAAACCTTTGAAGAGTATGACAAAGACCTCGAACAGCAGGCTTTAAGGTATTGGTCATACTGGTATCGGATAACGTAAGAGAATTTCATTTGTTGGATTTAAAGTTGTTTCAATTGGGCACCTGCTCTTTAAGTTATACTGCTCCTTGGAAAGGGTTTGAGTTCAGTACAGCTCTTTCCCCACCTAATGTTAACTTTGAATGGTGGAAGCATCATAGGCCCTATGTATCAGCCCGTAGCACGTAGTTGGGTGGCGACTAGCACAAAGAGGACATGTTTTGTCCGATGCCGATGCCTAGTTTGGCTAAAATAGTTTCCCTTATACCGGGATTAGTTTTGTTGGTATAATTCTGTGTTATGCTTATATGCCCTTTTGTTTCTTTTACTTAGCAGGAAGGAAAGCTCCTCGGCGAGGAGAACAACTGTAATACCGAACGACAGATTTTCTCCCTTGCCTATCCAAAAATGTCTTTAATACACTAGAGGGGGGAAATGTAGAGGACACCAAGAGCCCAGCAAGATGATTTGCAGCTGGGGAACGGACCCTTGGGCGATTCATCTGCAGGGGTGCTCCTTGTGGAGAAACAGCCCAGCCCATGGTGATCCTTAGGCACGCAATTATCTAATACTCCCTCACCTGTCTTGTGCTGTGTCAATAAAAGGCTACTGCGGAGGTTGCTCGGGGCTATCCTGCAAGCAAGGTTAGCCCGCCTCCTGCAAGCTTGTACTTCTAATCTGCCTTACTTCTGGTTCCTTCCTGCGGCAATGAGGCCAGGGCTATAGGGGCCACTAGAAGCTGTGACAGCTGGGACTATAGGCACTCGCCATAATACCCAGCTAATTTTTTCTACTTTTAGTAAACATAGGGTCTGGCTCTTCCTCAGCCTGGTCTCAAATTCCTGAGCTCAAGTGATCTTTCCACTTCAGCCTCCCTGAGCACCAGGATTACACTTATAAGCCACTGCACCCAGCCTGAGAGTATTTTTTAAAGACTTTCTACATAATGTTGTTTTACCTGGTTGCTTTTAAGTTGCTTTCTTCTTTTCCTTGCACATATACCAAACCATAATATTTCTGAAAATGTATTAGCTATAATTAACATTTGTTAACCAATAATAGGAAGAACTTTGCATTATAATACTATATACATAGCACAATCCCTTCAAAATTTTGATTGTACTTAGGTCTTTTTCAGTTATTCCATTGATCTTACAGTTCTGCTTAATGTAAGAGACATTCAATCAACTGTTTGGGGTTTTGTTTTTTTTGTTTTTTGTTTTTTTTGGAGACAGCCTCACCATGTCACCCTCAGTAGAGTACCATGGAGCCACAGCTCACAGCAACCTCAAACTCCTGGGCCCAAGTGATTCTCTTGCCTCAGCCTCCAGAGCAGCTGCGACTACAGGTGCCTGCCACAAGGCCCGGCTATTTTTAAAGACAAAGTCTCACTCTGGTTCAGGCTGGTCTGGAACCTGTGAGCTCAGGCAATTCACCCACCTCGGCCTCTCAGAGTGCTAGGCTTACAGGTGTGAGCCACTGCACCCAGCCCTACTCAGATATTTTTTTAAAAAAATCTCACAGGCAGAGGGCTAAAACTAACATTGATAGGAGAGAAGTGTTTTTCATATTATTTAGAATAGAGAGTAAAGCATCAGTGAAAACAACCACTGTGAACCAGCATAATTCACAATTGCAAAGATGTGGAATCAGCCCAGGTACCCATCAATTCACAAGTAGATTAATAAAATGTGGTAGGTGTATACCAAGTACTACTCAGCCATTAAAAGGGATGAATTGGAAACTTTTGCAACAATCTGGATAGAACTGGAGACTATCTTTCTAAGTGAAGTATCTCAGGAATGGAAAAGAAAAATACCATATGTACTCATTAAATTGAAACTAAGGTATGAGCACATATGTTCACGGGGAAGTAAACCTCTGTGGAAATCAAGTGGAAGGAGAGTGTCTGAGGGGTGGGGAATAAATCAACTTAATGTGTGTCACAACATTCTTTGGATCATTGGCTCACCTATAGCCAGGACTCAAGTATTAGAAAAATGATCCATGTAACCAAAAACATTGGTACCCCTTTAAAATTTTGAAATAAAATAAGTTTGACCCTCATTTACTCTGTCTTTTGGCCCTACTACCATCTTCTGTGAGATGACACAGCAAGAAGGCATTGCCAGATGCCAGCCTATGAATATTGGATTTCCAAGCCTACAGAATTGTTGTTGTAATTATTTGCCACCTGAAGAACGACTCGGAACCCAGTTTAGGTACAAATCAGATGGTGATTTATTACACCTGCGCACATGGGCAGCCACCCAAAGGCGAACAGCCCAAAGAGAAAAGCAGGTTGCTTTTTATACCTTTTTTGTGCTACGTGGCAAGCCAACCAAAAACAGAAGCAGGGCGTGGCTGGTTAGCTCAGGGGTGGGGTTACAAGTGACAGCGTGGCCGTTGGCACAAGGGTGGGGTTACAGCAACTCAGGGGTTCGGGGGGGTTGGCACCGATTACAGCAAGTCAGGGTGTTGCAGCTGGCATGGAGACAACTTGGGGGATGCAGTACCTTGGGAACTTCACGTAGGTAATTTATTTCACCATTGTTACCTGTTGCTAGGAGTTCAGGGAACTTCCTTGTTCTATTCTGAAATATGTTTGAGGAATTAACTAGGGGGAGACATGCGGGGGACTAAGACTGAAACAGACTGAGACAGTTAGGGGCCTTTAGGGGTCCTTTGGCTGGGTACTACATTGTGAGAAATAAATTTCCATTTACTTTAAATTACCCCGTCTATGGTATTCTTTATAGCAACCTAGACTAAGACATAATCCTAAAAAGCTAAAGGATTCAAAGGTTGTGATCCCCAACCATACGTACATTTTATTCAATAGTTTGGTCCCTGCAAAATCCAACCTGATCCTGCAGAAAAATCTAAGATGTGCTGTCTTTGCTGGAGGAGAATAAGGTGGACACGGGAACATGGTATACAACCATTAATCTTACAAATACTGTACATTGTTTTCCATCTCTCTCAGGAAAGAGAATTAGAATGTGTTCTCATTTACTTGGAATAGATAACAGTACACATTTACTATTATCCCGTAGGGTCATGTTAATTTTCCTTCACCCTCTGTCATCACATATTTGTCAAGAGCTATAAATAGTCTGAGATTTTACCCCATTTGCAAGCTAACAAGTTGGCCTGCCACTTTCGTGGCTGCTGGCAGAAGACATAAGACTCTTGGGCCAGAGTCAGAAGACTTTATTGCATAGAAAGTAGCAAGGGCTTTATGTTTGCCCCCAAGTACTATGAGGAAGATGTGGAGTGATCTAGATGGAAGCTCAGATGCAGTGAATTTGTGTCATGGCTGATGTATTTTGAGTTTAGAGAATCCCAATTTTTTATCAAGCAATCTAACCAAACTTTTCCCCAGAGAGGAATATTATCTTTATTATATTGGACTGTAAACAAATCTGTCATTTGCTCTGAAGAGATACACTATTCTATTCCCTAAGGTTGTTCAGTATATAAAATCCTTGAAAAGGTAGTTTAGAGTAAAAACTATTGATATGTTGACATCTCTGTTCTTGAGATGTGTGGAAATGTAAGAGATCCATGAAGAGATCTATCAATAACCCTATAAGATTGGAAGTATAGGTCCCCAAAGAGAACACAATGTTAACTAGGAACAGAAGACTTCTAATGAGCAATAAGTTATGCCCATTGACCTAGGTCCTTTGTGTTCTCTGTGTCCAGTAACCGACAGGTGAAAAGAAGAGCCACCATTCTGCTATCAGGAGAAGGTTACATAACAAAAGCATGAAAAAATATCTTTGGCATTCAGGTGATCCAAAATGGCACCTCCTGGTGCACCCTTGCCCAATTTAGACCATAAGTGAACAAGTAGATTCAACCCAAGATTGAGAAGGACATAAAGACCAGAGGTTCATATCCTTCAAGGGGGAGGGCCCGAGTCATGCCAACAGATAAGCCACTGAGACCAGTAGAGGTAATAGCTATAGTTAAGGGGAATCTTGAATGGATAGAGGACAAGGGAAACAATGAGTATCAGTTGTAGCCCTGAAACTAACAGCAATGACAGGCTCTATAGTTTGTTCCATAAGCCATACTTTTCTAAATTTTCCATGCAGAAAGAAGCTCACCCTAATCCTGGCATTGCCACTCCTAGAACATATATAAAGAAGTAGATCTAAACAGAACAAGGCTGTGGTGGATGCTGTGATATGCTGCTCAGATCCCTCTTTACTGAAAAATTACCCCAACTTCTGAGAATGCCATTAGCTCCTTCAGGGATTGCCTCCGCTGCAGAGAGGCATACTCGTTCCCAGAATGACCCATATCCAATGATCTCTGCCGGGGTAAAAAGGCCTGCCCATGTCCAATTTAAGATAATTCTTGAGGGGTCATTTCAGTTCCAAAACTCCATGTTAGGTCAGATTAGACCACCACCGGCTTTTATCCTACCTTAACTTCTCCCTCTGTTCAATTCTGCTTCCTTCCTCTCACACAGATGTTGACATAGAGGGCACCCTTTAATAAATATCCTGTCTGTTAATCTTCATCTCAGAGTCTACTTTCCAGGGGACTCAAGCTGAGACAGCCATTTACGGTATATCCTTACAATAGATTACTATGTACCTTTTATTTATTTATTATTATTTATTTATTTATTTATTTATTTATTTATTTTTGAGACAGAATCTCATTATGTCACCCTTGGTAGAGTGCTATGGTGTCGCAGCTCACAGCAACTTCAAACCCTTGGGCTTAAGCCATTCTCTTGTCTCAGCCTCCCAAGTAGCTGGAACTGCAGCCACAATGCCCAGCTATTTTTTGGTTGTAGTTGTCATTGTTGTTTAGCAGGCCCAGGCTGGGTTTGAACCTGTCAGCTCCAATGTATGTGGCTGGCACACTAGCCGCTGAGCTACAGGCGATGAGCCACAGGCAATGAGCCACTATGTACCTATGTACACCATAGCCACTATGTACTTCTATATTTTCTATTGGATTAGAAAGAAACCCAGGTACATTAATTTCAACAAAGTCAGGTTAATATAAACTACAAAAAATCTGGATATATACTTCAATGTTAACAGTAACTATGGATGATGATTTTTATTTTCCTTTATGCAACTTTTTCTTAACTTCTGAATTTGTATGTTTAGTATATGTTATTTTTATAATCAAAAAATACGGCAAAGCTATTTTCATTTTGAACATCAACTTTATAGAAAATAAGTAATCTCTTAAGTAGCTGTAACAGTAAATTGGTATAGATTTTCTGGAAAGTAATGGTAAAACTTTATAAAAATTATAGGTTTCTAGAAACAGCAAATTGGTATAGCTCTTTTGGAAATTTTTTTTATATTTTTGCACATGTTCCAAATTTTCTATTATAAATGTATACTACAATAATCAGAGAAAAAATTAGTATTTTGGAAACTAAACAATACTGAATGTTTCACATGTGTGTTTGCATGTACTTATTTCCAGAAATTGAATAGATTACAAATACCATTTTGTATATTACCTCTGAGGCTACAACATAATTGCATTTAATTTGTTATAACAAATCATAGAAAGAGATGACATTAAAACACTAATGTTGATGTTTAAATAATTAAAGAGCTGTTAAGGTAATTGCACCTAATTTCCACTTGTGAGAAGATTCTTTTAATTTAGGGCTAAAGCACCGGATGATTCTCAAACAGTGTACAGGCACTTGGATATATTTGTTTAAGTGAATGAAAACCTGACCTGTGGGAACTTGTCCATTCTCAGGTTCTCCAGACTTCTGTCTGAGGGGAAATCCCATTTAGGATTCACTATCTATCTTGGTCTCAGATTCTTGGTGCTTGATTCTTTCTAGTAGGAGTCCTCGTGGATTTTGATCTCATGGTCTCCAGTTCTAGATATAAGCTTATAGTACATATGCTTAGATATGCTTAGAGACCATTCATTAAAATGAGAGGATCAGCTGCTATAAAGCACCATGTTGGATGTTAAAAAGTCAGTGATGAATAAGACAGACACAGTTCTTACCCTCTTAGAAATTTATATTCTTACGGAGGATAAAAGCATTAAACAGGTTATGGTATAATAACTATAGTGCATAGTAAGTGACTATTTATATGAATACCAGCTATACAATAACTATTCTACTCTGGGAGGCTAAGGTGGGTGGGTCACCTGAATTCACAACTTTGAGACCAGCCTGAGCTAGAGGGAGACCCTGTCTCTAAAAATAGCCGGGCATTGTGGCAGGCGCCTCTAGTCCCAGCTACTTGGGAGGCTGAGGCAAGAGAATCGCTTGAACCCAAGAGTCTAAGGTTGCTGTAAGCTATGACGCCACAGCATTCTAATGGGGGAGACAAAGAGAGAGTCTGTCTGAAAAAAAAAAAAATTTCTAATTGTTATAAGTTCTGTGAAAAAGTACAGAATTCTGTGAAGCTACCTATGTAGCACTTCCTGCTACAGCCTCCTTTGTAGCTGGTACTAAAGGCACAAGCCTTGAGGCTTGGCTAATTTTTCTATTTTTTGTAGAGAGAGTCTAGCTCTTGTTCACATTGCTCACAAATTTCTGGCCTCAAGCAATCCTCCAACTTTGGCCTCCCAAAGTGCTAGGATTACAGCCATGAGCCACCACACCAGCCTACTTGTTTTTATATGAGTCTGGGTCTCGCTAGTATGATAGTGGAAGAGATATCAAAAAGTACATTTTTTATTGTTTATTTATAATTTTTTAATATGAGATAGGTGCGATCCTTCTGCTTCAGTCTCCTGAGTAGCTGGGACTACAGGCACTTGCCTCTCACAGCCTCAAGGAATATCTTTAAAGATGATTTAGCAATAAATTCACATCCAAAAGGCAAGGTAATCCATTAAATACAAATTACTCTGAAATTTCTGGCTGGCATAACTTGATGGAGAGTGGTACCATTTACCAAGATATTGAGATGAGATTTTTTTTTTGTTTTTTTTGGTTTGGTCGTGGACAGAGTTATGTTCTAGCTAGAACCATGGCAATCGTAATCACTTCTTTCAAATAAAAATAAATCATGTGTTTGAAAATTATAAATAATGATCTTCTCTGATAAGCTGAAGTCCTTCCATTTAGTTCTCTTGGATCAAATAACTGATAGAGGGGGAGGGGACTTAATTGAAACAGTACCAGAGCAAGTGCCCACAGCAAGAGTGGTCCACAAGTGCCCTGGGGACAGCGCAAATGACTGTGGCTATGGGTCATGACCAATAGAAAAGCAGCTCAGTAGTAAAGAATCCAGCTCCAAAGGAACAGTGAAATCTATGCTAGGAATTTGCCCCTTGACTGGAACTGCATGGGTGACAAAGTTGTTGCTGGCTTTAATGGCAGTATTGATGGGCTCACTATAGGAACCCCGGTAGTGTGGAGAATGACATGGGTGAAGCCAGAAGAAGAACAGTCCTCAGCCCAGAAGAAGACTGATAGTTGCCCCCCCAAAGGCCTAGGCTTTAACAATACTCACAGAGGGGATAATACAATGTCTGCACTGAGTTTCCAGTAGTTACCAAACTCACATGGAATAGAACTAGGGAGAATTGTGTCACAATTCTGTGCCATCTCTACTTGTCTTCTCACTACTCTATCCTTATACATTTTAATTATGGTGCTGTTTTAAACATTTGAGTTTCTGCTCTGAAATGAAAGTTGCTAAATCAAGACTTACATAATAAATTTAAAGGGAGAAGCTAGAAAAGATTTCCATTTGCATTTCTAAATGCAATTAATTGGAAAGATACATGGAAGACAGAGTGAACAGAATGCTCTTCAACCTCTTCTACTTCAAGATTCTAATTCCCAGGATGGAGAATTTGATCAGCCCAGACCAATTCTTATACCTTTCCCCAGGATCAAGGCAGTGTCCTGTGATTATCAGTCCAACCTAGGAGAATAAAAAAAGAGAATGGAAGAGCAGTCATTGGAAGTAAGGGGAGAGAGTCTCTCTTAATCAAAGAAGTTGAAGTTTACTGTGCAGATGGTAACAGATGTCCACTAAAGCCATTAGTAATATCCAGGAGATCAAGGGAACTGAATTCTCAGTGATGGTTTGATTCAGCAAGACATTTTATAATGCCTTACACTGGTATGCTGTAAGCTGACTCTTACCAGCTTATAGGAGCTAATTGTGTGCATTTCTTCCCAACTCTGTATTCTATGAATGTCAAGCTGAAATCAGGATTATTACAACATGGATATTGGCCAATGTTACAAATCAGTAATTCTCCCCAACTCCTGTCCTTGAGAACCAATTGTTAAATATTTACCAGCACACCACTGCCCCTAATATATCTTGCCAAGGCAGATGCTGTCTGCACCTGAGAGGAGTGATAGGGTGAGGGCAATGGTGGAATCAAGTATGTCTCTGAGTCTAGTAAGGGGTGTTCATTCACCTTTGCAAGGTCCACCAGCTTGTCAAGGGGAAAACATTGAGCTTTTTCTAGGAGAATGCATGATTGGTTCCTGTGAATAATTTTTAGGGCTATGATCTGTCCTGTGGGGTACTATAACTATCTCTGATTTGATTACGTAGAGTTCCTACCATGGGTCCAAGTCTGTAAATAACTATTAGCCTTTTTCTTTCTCTTGCCTTCCACTACTAGCTGTTCAAACCAACCATTCAGCTCTTGGCATATTGTCCACTCATCCTTTGGGGTTATAGGTTGACAAGAGAGGACAGTAGGGTGACTCTTATCCTGGGAATCAATAGGATTGGATTCAATCTTGGATTATTCCTTCTTAACTGCTATAGGACTGTATCTTCACCACTTCCACCCAGAAAGAAGGTCTGCTTCCTCTGAGACCTCCTGCTGAAAGGTTTCCTAGGAACCATTATTCACTCTGTTCATACTTCTCTTTCCTCAACCAGTAATGCCAAAGTCTTTCACCTCGGTAACTTACTGGAATCTACTTGGATGCTTTCCCTAGCCAGGCCCATTTTTTGGAGGCCATCTCTTGGCCTTTTCTTGCCTGTCTGATTTACAGATGGCATTCCAGAATGACCTTGCTCTGGGTGATACTATCACATAAAATGTCCTAAACATCTCACCAATAGGGAGGGACTGTCCTTGTGGCTCAGAATTCAGACTGGCCCAGGGCCTTCAGCAGCAAGGTCACAAATTTCCCTTAAAATCTCTAGTTTCCCAGGCCCTTCTTCCTACATTTTGCTTTAAATTGCCATGTTTTTTATTTCTCTTCTTCTGCGTATTGTCTTTAATATTCTTTCTCTCTTTCTCTGTCTCTCTCGCTCTCCATTCTTCCTTTAGATATTCTTAGATAATGATGATCTACCTAGCTGTTAACTTGTTACTGTTAAAAACTTTTCCTATGGAAAATTTAAAACATGTACAAATATTGAGAGAAATATACATAGTATATTAATGTACTCCTGACCCAACTTCAAACATTATTACTATTATTATTTTTATTTTGAGAGATGGGGTCTAGCACTATCATCCAAGCTGGGGTACATTGGCACAATCATAGCTCACTGTAACCTCAAATTCCTGGGCTCAAATAATCCTGCTTCAACCTTTTTAGTAGCTGGAACTATAGGAGCATGCCAGCATATACAGCTAATTAAAAAAAATTGTTTTTAATTTTTTATAAAGATGGGTCTTCCTATATTGTCCAAGCTGGTCTCAAACTGCTGGCCTCAACTTATTTCCTATCTTGGCCTTACAAAGAGTTGGGATTATAGCCATGAGCCACTGTACCCAGCTTCACATTTATCTGTGTCCCTACATACTTCCCAACAGATCTGATTTTACACCAATGAGAGAAGTGTGAACTAAACTTCCTTTTTTTTTTTTGGCTTAAGGACAGTGTCATAATGTCCAAAGCCATCTCTCCAAACCTGCTTTACTCCTTGAGTACCACTCCTTAGTAAATAATCCTACTCTCACCAGGCTGATTCTTGTTTCTTCACCTTAATCCCCCACCATCTAGTTGATCATCAAGTCCAGTTGGTCTTGCCTCTCATATACCACTCTTCTCTATTCTCTCTTCCACTGTCCTTGTCTAGGCTTTAACATTATCCTCCCACACTAGCCTCCTTTTATTCCTGAAGACTGGCACTTGAGGTCTGGGATACTTCTGAGAAAACCAGGACTAGGAATTTAGTGGGCATATTAGTTATGTATTGCTATGTAACAAATTATCCCCAAAACTTAGTGGTTTCAAACAGCACATATTTATCATCTTACAGTTTCTGTGGATCAAGAATCTAGGCAGGGGTGGCGCCTGTAGCTCAAGGAGTAGGGCGCTGGCCCCATATACCGAAGGTGGCAGGTTCAAACCCAGCCCTGGCCAAAAACTGGAAAGAAAAAAAAAGAATCTAGGCATAGCTGAGGTGGGACCTTTTCTCCATAGCCTCTCCCAAGGCTGCAATCACAGTGTTGGCCCAAAATCTGTGGTCTCATCTGAAGGGTCAACTGGGGAATGATCGGTTTCCAAGTTCACTCAATGGTTGTTAGCAACATTCATTTCCTTGTGGGCTATTAATCTGTGGGCTTCAGTTCCTTGTTTGGCTGTTAGCCAGAAACTGACCTCAGTTCTTGGCTATGTGGGCTAATTTTTCATGGCTTCTTACTTCATTTAAACATTCAACTTCAAAAAGCAATAAAGTCTTCTAGGGAAATCAAAGTTATAATCTTTTATAACTTAATCATAGATATGACATTCCATCACCCAAGCCATGGAATCAAATCACCAGATCTAGCCCATACCCAAGAGGAAGGAATTATATAAGAGTACGAATACCAGAATTTGATGACCACTGGGGGCCATCTTAGAAGTCTGCATGTCAGAGTGAGAGGCAGAAGGGACACTTCTGAGACAACTAGAACTAGGAGTTTGGTGTGCATATTAGTTACCTATTGCTATATAACAAATTACACCAGACATAAAAGAGAATTTCACAATGGCCAGAGAGCAGAACCGAAAAACAAACAAACAAAAAATAAAACAAACAGACAGACAAACAAAAAATAAAACAAACAAACAAACAAACAAAAAAAAACAACAGGTATGAGAAAAACTTGCAGTTTCCACATGTCTGGACATACAACAGGCCCAAAGTTCAGCACATAGAAATTCAGAGTAGGATACCAGTGAACAAAGGCAAATAGTTCTGCAGTAAAATAGAGGACAAAATATAGTTATAACTTCTAAAAATATATTTTTCTTTTTTTTGTAGAGACAGAGTCTCACTTTACCGCCCTCGGTGGAGTGCCGTGATGTCACAGGACTCACAGCAACCTCCAGCTCTTAGGCTTCCGCGATTCTCCTGCCTCAGCCTCCCGAGCAGCTGGGACTACAGGCGCCCGCCACAACTCCCGGCTATTTTTTGGTTGCAGTTCGGCCAGGGCTGGGTTTGAACCTGCCACCCTCGGTATATGGGGCGGGCGCCCTACTCACTGAGCCACAGTCGTTTGTTATTTTATCCTAACCACTAGACTACTAGGGATATCGTTATGTTTGATATGTTTTCTTATCAGTAGAAATACTATGTATTTCCTGCAAGCTGGCAAATAGATACATTGTATTTTCATGGGGAAGCAAAGTTGACATAACACTAAAACACAGAAGCTTTTCTCAATTTTCTGTTACTTCACTGATCATTGCTTTTGTATACTTGAAGGGCATTACTTTCCTTGGCCACCTCCTAAACACAGGTGTTGCTCAGGGTTAAGAATTACTTTTTTTTGGCTAACTCTTATTTTTCTTCTCACATTTCCTCCATGCTCACACCATTAGCAACGCAGATAAATGTCCAGATCTGCCTCATTAGTTTTTACTTTTCCAACTGCCTATCCAAAGTATGTAGTTGTTTATTGGGACATTGCCACCAAGATATTCCATCATTATTCTCAACTTAATCTATTTCAAGCCAGTGTGGTCATCTTTCCCTTAAAACTGATCCTTCTACACAGAGGAAATCATTAACCAGAATTTCTGATTAACTTTAGGGTAAATGATTAGGGATTTGGAATGAGAGACATTCTTACTTTCCATGTTAATCTTATCTACACTATTTTTAGTGTTTGTTTTTTTTTTTAACAAGGAGATGTTTAATATAATAATAAAATAAATGAAAAGGCAGTCATATTTAAAGTTCTGCCAACTCTTTGTCCTGATTTAAGCTGTTATATTTGTAGTCACGGTTCCCCATTCTTGGTTACCTAGATTCTGCCTCCTCTGTGACTATCCCTCTATCAGGATCTATTCAAGTATCAGCGGTAATAAACAAAGGTGTCACTTCCGATCATGAGGATAATAGGATGATCAGAATGCAAACTAGAAACACTCAGGAAGGCTGTGATAAATCTAATCAGAAGGGGAATATGGGAAGGACATAAGGCAGAAATTGTAGAAGTATTCATTGACTAAAAAAAAAAAAGGAAAGGAAATAAAAGGTATACAAGAAGTAAGATCTACAGATTGGGAAGTAAAAATAATCAAATTGTCCCTATTCCCAGATGGCATCATTGTCTATACAGAAAATCCAAAGGAATTGACAAAACAAAAACAAAAGCAAACCTCCTGGAGCTAATAGGCAATTATAGTAATGTTGCAGGATACAAGTTTTTTGTTGTTGTTGTTGTTGTTGTTTTAGAGACAGAGTCTCACTTTGTCACCCTGGCATCATAGCTCACAGCAACCTCAAACTTTTTTTTGTTTGGGACAGACTCTCAAGCTGTCACCCTGGGTAGAGTGCTATGCATCACAGCTCACAGCAACCTCAAACTCTTGGACTCAAGCAATTCTCTTGCCTCAGTCTCCTGTGTAGCTGGGACTACAGGTGCCTGCAAGAATGCCTGGCTATTTTTAGAGATGAGGTCTCCCTCTGGCTCAGGCTGGTCTCAAACCCATGACCTTGGGCAATCCACTTGCCTTGGCCTCCCAGAGTGCTAGGATTATAGGAGTGAGCCACCATGCCCAGCCAGGGTACAGGGTTAATATATTAATACAAAAGTCAATTGCTTTCTTATATGCCAGCAATTTAAAATTAAGAACATAATACCATTTCCATTAACACCAATAATAAAAAGAAATACTTAGATATCACTCTAACAAAATATGTACAAGATCTATATGAAGAAAACTATGAAATTCTGAAGAAATAAAGAAGAACTAAATAAATGGGGAAATATTCAATGTTCAAGAGTAGGAACACTTGGCTCAGGGCCTGTGGCTCTAGCAGCTAAGGCACTAGCCACATACACCTGAGCTGGCGGGTTTGTATCCAGCCCAGGCCCACCAAACAACAATGAGGACGGCTGCCACCAAAAAATATAGCTGGGTGTTGTGGTGGGCGCCTGTAGTCCCAGCTACTTGGAAGGCAGAGGCAAGAGAATCGCTTAGGCCCAAGAGTTTGAGGTTGCTGTGAGCTGTGATGCCACAGCACTCTACCCAGGGCAACAGCTTGAGGCTCTGCCTCAAAAAAAAAAAAAAAAAAAAAGTAGGAACACTCAATATTATCAAGATGTCAGTTCTTCCCAATGAGAATTTCCAGCAATTTATTTTGTGGCTATTGACAAACTGTTTCTATGGTTTATAGGAAGAGAAAGACCCAGAATAGTCAACACAACACAGTATTGAAAGAGTACAGCAAAGTCAGAGAACTGATGTTACTTGTCTTCAAAATTTACTATAAAGTTACAGTAATCAAGATACTGGAACAGAACAGAGAGCCCAGAAAATATCCACATAAGTAAAATCAGCTGATCTTAACAAAGAAGCAAAGGTAATACAATGGAGCAAAAATAGTCTTTTTAACAACTGGATATCCACATGCAAAACAATGAATCTAGACATATACTTTACACCCTTCAAAATTTAACTCAAAATGGATGATAGACCTAAATGTAAAACACAAACCTATAAAATTCTTAGATGACAAAATAGAAGAAAACCTAGATGACCTTGGGTATGACAGACATTTTAGTTAAAATACCAAAATTATGATGAAAGAAAGAATTGAAAAAAAGCTGGACTTGATTAAAATTAAAAACTTCTGCTCTGGGAAAGATACTGTCAAGAAAATAAGGATAAGCCAAGGACAGGGGGAAAATGTTTGCAAAGACATTTAATAAAAGACTGTTATCCAAAAAATGCAAATAACACTGAAAACTCAACAATAAGAGAACAAATAACACAATTATAAAATAGGACAAAAACCTTGAGAGTATTTTTTTTTCTTTACCAAAGAAGATAAACATTGGGCAAATAAGGATATGAAAAGATCTTAGAAGGCTATGTAGACTGGTGTGATGAAAATGTGTCAAACGGTTTATGAAACTAGTGTATGATGCCCCATGATCATATTGATGTGCACAGCTATGATTTAATAAAAAAAATATATAAACATCATTAGGGAATTACAAATTTTAAAAAACAATGAGATACCTCTACATATCTATTAGAATAGCCAAAATCCAAAACACTAACACTGCCAAATACTATCAAGGTTGTAGTGAAACAAGAACTCTCATTCTTTGCTGGAAGGAATGCAGTGGACTACAGTCTAGAGTCTCTAGCAAAACTAAAGCGGGCTGGGCAGTATGGCTCATGGCTGTAACTCCAGCTCTTTGGGAGATTGAGGTAGTAAGATCACTTCTGAGGAAGAAGTTTAATGTTTTAGTGAGCTATGATCATGATACTGCACTCTAGTCTGGGCAACAGAGAGAGACCCTCTCTATAAAAACAAAACAAAGATTGCCATTCAATCCAACAATTGCACTCCTTGGAACTTACCCAAATGACTTAAAAACATGTGTCTACACTAAAACCTGGACACAGACTTATATAGCAGCTCTATCATAACTGCCAAAACTTGGAAGCAACCAAGATGTCCTTCAGTAGGTAAATGGTTAAATAAACTGTGGTACATCCAGCATTATAAAGAAATAAGCTATCAAACCAAGAAAAGACATGAAGGCACTTTAAATGCATATGTGGAAGATGCCAATCTGAAAAGATTACACACACACTGTATGCTTTCCACTACATAACATTCTGGAAAAGGTGGTACTATGCAGATAGTAAAAGAATCTGTGGTTGCTGGGATTGGAAACTTGGGGAGGGATGAATAGGCAGAGCATAGAGAATTTTTAGGGCAGTGAAACTACTCCGTATGATACTATAAATGTTGGATACATTTTATTATATATTGGTCAAAACCCATAGGATGTATAACAAACACCAGGAAAGAACCTTAATGTAAACTCTAGACTTTTAAGTGACAATGACTGTTAATGTAAGTTCATCAATTGTAACAAATGTACTATTTTGGTACAGGAGTTTTTTGTGTTTTTTTTCTTTTTAAAGACATTTTATTTAATGTATTTTGACTCATTAACTTTGAACTCATGGCCAATAGCAGCACCATTACTCACACTTCAATGAAACTTATCTAAAACACATATTTTCCTTTGAAACTAGCAGATGAACAACTACAGGGCCACATGAGAGAAAAACACAATTATTTTTAAGTAGCGGGGAGAGGGTAGGGAAGCTCAGTAACCTCTCACCTAACAAGTACAATGTAGGGGTATATGGCACACTTTCTAGGTAAAGGATTCAGCTACAACTTGGATGCTCCCTAACAAATGTGAAAAATGTAACCCTATCAATATGTACCTTATATTAATCTGAAATAAAAATAAACTTTGGCCAGTCTAACTAGAAATAAAAAAGTTAAATCTCTAGTAACCTCAATCAGAAATGATAAAAAAGGAAATAACAATTGATGTCACAGAGATACAAGAGATTATCTCTGAATACTACCAAAAACTTTATGCCCAGAAATTTGACAATGTGAAGGAAAAGGATCAATATTTGGAATCAGACCCTCTCCCTAGACTTAGCCCAGATGAAATAGATCTCCTGAACAGACCAATTTCAAGCACTGAGATCAAAGCAACAATAAAAAATCCCCCAACAAAAAAATGCCCTGATCCAGATGCCTTCACACCAGAATTTTATCAAACCTTCAAAGAAGAGCTTATTCCTATACTGCGGAAATTCTTCCAAAAGATTGAGGAGGAAGGAATCTTCCCCAACACATTCTATGAAGCAAACATCACCTTGGTACCAAAACCAGGAAAAGACCCAACTAAAAAGGAGAATTTCAGACCAATGTCACTAATGAATATAGATGCAAAATTCTCAACAAAATCCTAGCCAATAGATTACAGCTTATCATCAAAAAAGTCATACATCATGATCAAGTAGGTTTTATCCCTGGGTGCAAGGCTGGTTTAATATATGCAAGTCTATAAACATTATCCACTGTATCAACAGAAGTAAAACCAAAGACTATATGATCCTCTCAATAAATGCAGAAAAAGCATTCAATAAAATCCAGCATCCATTTCTAATTAGAACACTGAGGAGTATAGGCATAGCTGGCACATTTCTTAAACTGATCGAAGCTATCAATGACAAACCCATTGCTAATATTTTATTAAATGGAGTAAAACTGAAAGCTTTTCCACTTAGAACTGGAACCAGACAAGGTTGTCCTCTGTCACCATTACTATTCAACATAGTGCTGGAAGTTCTAGCCAATACAATTACACAAGACAAGAAAATAAAGGACATCCAAATCGGAGCAGAGGAGGTCAAACTCTCCCTCTTCGCCGATGATATGATCTTATACTTAATGACTCAACCACAAGACTCTTGAAAGTCATTAAAATATATAGTAATGTTTCAGGATATAAAATCAATATCCACAAGTCAGTTGCTTTTGTATATGCCAACAACAGCCAAGAAGTGAGGTTAAGTAAAGACACAAATCCCTTCACAATAGCCCCATAGAAAATGAAATACTTAGGAATATACCTAACAAAAGAGGTCAAGAACCTCTATAAAGAAAATTATGAAACCTTAAGAAAGGAAATAGCAGAGGACTTTAACAAATGGAAGAACATACCATGCTCATGGCTGGGAAAAATCAACATTGTTAAAATGTCTATAGTTCCCAGAGCAATTTACCAATTCAATGCCATCCCTATTAAAATACCAACATCCTATTTTCAAGATTTGGAAAAAACAATTATGCATTTGTATGGAACCAGAAAAAACCCCGTATAGCTAAGGCAGTTCTTAGTAATAAAAACAAACCTGGGGGTATCACTATACCAGATTTTAGGCTGTATTACAAGGCCATAGTGGTCAAGACAGCATGGTACTGGCACAAAAATAGAGACATAGACGTTTGGAATCGAACAGAAAACCAGGAAATGAAACCAGCAACTTACAGCCACCTAATCTTTAATAAACCTAACAAGAACATCCACTGGGGGAAAGACTCCCTATTCAATAAATGGTGCTGGGAGAATTGGATATCCACATGTAAAAGACTGAAACTGGACCTGCACCTTTCTCCACTCACAAAAATTGATTCAAGATGGATAAAGGACTTAAATTTAAAGCATGAAACAATAAAAATCCTGAAAGAAAGAATAGGAAAAACAGTGGAAGAGGGGCAGCACCCTGTGGCTCACAGGAGTAGGGCACTTGCCCCATATGCCGGAGGTGGTGGGGTCAAACCCAACCCTGGCCAAAAACCACACACACACAAAAAGAAAAGAAAAGAAAAGAAAAGAAAAGAAAAGAAAAGAAAAGAAAAGAAAAGAAAAGCACTGGAAGACAATCAGCCTGGGGAAAGACTTTACGAAGAAGACTGCCATGGCAATAGCAACAACAGCAACAATAAACAAATGGGATTTAATTAAATTGAAAAGCATCTGTACAGCCAAGGAGACCATAACCAAAGCAAAGAGACAACCTACTCATTGGGAAAGGATATTTACATATTTTGAATCGGACAAAAGCTTAATAACTAGGATCTATACAGAACTTCAATTAATCCACAAGAAAAAAACCAACAATCCATACATAAATGCGGAAGAGAGATGAACAGAACCTTCTCTAAAGAAGACAGACGAATGGCCAGCAAATATGAAAAAATGCTCATCATTTCTAATTATTAGAGAAATGCAAATTAAAACCACTCTGTAATATTATCTAACCCCAGCGAGAAGGGCCTATATCACAAAATCTCAAAACTGCAGATGCTGGCACAGATATGGAGAGAAAGGAACACTTTTACACTGCTGGTGGGACAACAAACTAATATTAATATAACCTTTTTGGAAGGAAGTATGGAGAAACCTCAAAGAACTCAACCTAGACCTCCCATTTGATCCTGCAATCTCATTACTGAGCATCTGTCCAGAAGGAAAAAAACCCTTTTATTATAAATATATTTGTACTAGGCTGTTTATCGCAGCCCAATTTACAATCGCTATAATGCGGAAACAGCCTAAATGCCCTTCAACCCATGAATGGATTGGCAAGCTGTGGTATTAATATATGTATACCATTGAATATTATTCAGCTATTAAAAACATGGAGATTTTGCAGCATTTGTACTAATCTGAATGGAGGTGGAACACATTATCTTTAGTGAAGCATCACAGGAATGGAGAAATATGAATCCTATGTATTCAACTATGATATGAGGACAATTAATGACAATTAATGACATGGTGAGGCATGGGGGAAGGGGCAAGCAGACAGAGAAAGAGGGAGGGGTGAGGGTAAGGAAAAGAAAAAAAAAGAAGAAAGGAAATAGTGACTAATTCTCACATAAATTGGATTCGATTTTGACTAAAGTACATTACTTAAATATTAATTTTTACTTCATCTTGTTAATATGTTGTTTAGGATACAGGATACTGCATCCTCATTTATAAGTGAATTATGTTTGTAATTTCCCCTTTATAATAATATATTTTTTCTAATTTTAATACCAGGTGTATCCAGATTAAGTAGAATGATTTTGAAGTATTTCTTCTTTTTCTATTGTCTATAAGATTTGGCATGATCTGTTTTTTGAAATTATCTTTTATTTTTATTTATAAATATTAGTTTTTGATATTTGGGGAAAAAAA
>CAUYPK010029659.1:0-14350 GCA_963574355.1 Loris lydekkerianus
ATTAAAAGTAGAAAAAAATGAACAGCATCAATGTATAGAGTACAAAATTCTCCATTGATCAGTATATACCACGACACAGTAGAATAAATATTTATTGAGATATGGAGCTACAAAAACACATGACATTAAAACGGACAAAACTTCTGAAACAACCTAATACCTTTGGACAAATCAGAGCAAAAAAAGGATCAAAGTCTCCCAGAGTCTGACAGCCACTGGAAAGGAATCTACCCTACCTAAAGCTGAGCCAACTTGAGCTTCGCTATGGATAAGATTTGAAATGGATTTAAACTCGTCAAATACATTTACATCCATAAATTTACAAAGATATTTAAAAAATAAAACTGAGTTGTGAACATGAGAATAATTAATTTATTACCTCGAGAATCTAGCATGCATTTTGATTCTTCTGTAGGAGGTATAAAATTTTAGACGGCAGTTGTGAAGTTATGAAAGCTAACGAAGTAAATACAATGGTCAAATTAGAATATCAAGACTCAGAGCCCTCAACGAAATAATGAGCACCAGAGGCTGATAACAAAACCAGAAAATAATGTGCTCTTGGTGAAAAATATTCAGTTCCAACTATTGTCTTGCCAAAGAAATCAATCTGACTTTGATCAAGACAGTGAATTCAGCTGCTTACGATCAGGAAACGCAGAAAACAGAGCAACCTGTTTATGTACAGTGTGAAGATACAGTCAGTAACGGTCAGACTGGGAAACACTGCTGTTCAGACAAAGCAGGTTCTTTGACAGAGGCACTGTAAAGGGGAAAAAAGAATAGAATAGCCAAGACTGAAATTATAAAACAGACCGAAAGCAAGTGGGCCAACTCCTGAACACCAGAACGTTCAGAAGGTAAGGGCTACAGCCCGCGAGCTACCCAGCCTGAAAGACTAGAGAAAAATCCAAAACTTCCAGATCTTGGGAATAATTTGGACCTCCCAGAGAGTCCCACATGAAGTTTGGAGCCTCAAAACTGGGCCCAGAGACCAGGTATCACTCACCATTTCATGATAGGGTGTTTGGACATGGTTCAAGTGAAGGTGGTCAGCTGGGTCAAAGGCAGAAGCCAGCTGACAGTGTGATGGAAGTGAAGGCTCCAAGGTTTCAGTCTGAATTCAGAGAACAATCAGGTGCTTGAGGAGGCCTCATCCAGACTCAGAAAACATCTGTGGAAAAGGGAAAGCAGCTACATTTCTGCCACCCCTAAAATTACATGCTCTAGAAGAACACAAAACAACACTTCCAAATCCAAGGGCACAAGAAAACTGAATATTTAAACCACACTCCATAGCAAATATTATGTATGAGGAAAGATGTCTACAGAAGTTTGATCAGCCCTTATCAGTATAATGAAAATCTCTGGACAGGGGTGACAGTGGCAAGGCTGGCTGAAGCTACAACTGTAAACCTGGGATCTGTGCAGAGCCAGGACCCTGTCACGGGACTGAGGAAACTTCTCTGAGGCTAAAAAAGTGTTTTTTCACTCATATTACATAGTTGTGGCATTTCTGGTAAAACTGTGGTCTCTAATAACTTTGGAAAATAAACAATGTACCTAGGAGGCTGCTGAGCAGGGACCCAGGTCTTGGTGGCAGGGTTATCTGGCCCGTACTGACAGCGTAGATACGCCACGATGACAAAACGCGTGAATGCAGAAAGGCCAGGACACTTTGCATACTGAGTTTGGAGAGAACACAGTTCTGAAAGTAGCAAGTTTGGCAAACAAGTACACACCCTATCCACAGCCTCTTTAATGACAAAATGGTTTGAAAAATAAGTTAAAATTCTAGGGAAATCCATATCCTCTGTAAGATCAAAGCAAAAATGTCATGGTAAAGCTCTATTGTTAAGAAACTCTGAAATAGTTCAGAGGCCTGATGGAGCCACTCTGCTGAATGCCAGGGCCACCTTTTACACACCCAGGAAGGCAGTGGCTGAACCTACAGACGAAGGCATGTCTCAAAAAGAAGTGCTAATTTGACTCCAAGTCAACATGGAATCGTGGGAGACCATGAGATGCATGGGACACCCTCTGATTTTTTTTTTTTTTTTTTTTGCAGTTTTTGGCCAGGGCTGGGTTTGAATCCGCCACCTCCGGCATATGGGGCCAGCACTCTACCCCTTTGAGCCACAGGCACCGCCCGACCCTCTGAAATTTTAAGACCGTTATATGGGCAAGAGTCTTAGTTCAAAATGTGAACGTGAGTTTCTTACTTTCCATCTAAATATAGGTAGAAAGCAGGTTGAGAAATCTGTTTAAAGGGCTTTTTTTTTTTTTCTTTTTTAATTAAGGAGCTAGAAAGCATGTTGGAAAAAAGAGAGAACTTCCTAGAAGGTAGAGCCCTTGAAATGAGCCAGCAACCCCCTCCCAGGTTGTTGACTTAGTCTCGAAATACTTCCAGCCTCAGGAGGCACCCTTGGTATTCACAGCCACTTAAACAATGAGTTACCGTATATACTCGAGTATAAGCCGAGTTTTTTCCGGCGCAAAATTTGTGCCGAGTTCGGGTTTTTCGGCACAAATTTTGTGCCAAAAAAAAAAACTCGGCTTATACTCGAGTATATACGGTAGATTTTCATATGCTCCTAAGGGTAACCCTCCAATATATGTATTTTTTGAAGTAGAGAAGGAAAACGTCATTATTTGTCATTTTGTATTTTTTAGTGCTTTATGAATTTTGTAAGCATTTCTCCATTTGTGAACTATCATATGAACTGTCATACCATACCCAGTGGGTATTATCTGGATGTGGTTATGAAGAAGTGTGTTCTATTTTCCTCATTGTACTTCTGTCTATTAAAACACATTCAAGTTATTGTTAAAGAGCATAAGAAATGTACCGGAATTCTAATTCAACAACCTATTATTGATATTTTTCTGACAGATAGGTAAATTGTAGGAAAAGGATCTTTCACGGCATTGCTCATTTTAGGGAGAAAAAAGGAACCCTTGACTGCCACCAATTTGAGGACTAGAACTTTAATATTTAAAGAATATATGCACAGACTACTCTGTAGCCACTAAAATAATCCAGAACCAATTCATTGTCATGATTTTCTTTCTTTTTTTTTTATTTTTTGGCCAGGACTGGGTTTGAACCTGCCACCCTTAGAATATGGGTCTGGCACTATACTCCTTGAGCCACAGGTACTGCCCATGAGTTATTTCTAATATAATACCAACTAGTATAAAAAGAGTTTATCTGTTAGCATATGTAATGATTGCTTTTTGAAATGTACATATTTTTATATATGTAACTACCTGTCAATAGTTTGGGTGCATAGGGAAATAGTCAGAATTTTAAAAATTGGTTCACTGAAGCTATTCACATATTTTGGCTTTTAGTTTTGTATATCTGCATTTTCCAATTTTGCTACAAAATAGAGAAAAATAAGAAATTTTATGTAAAATCCCTACATACTAATATACTTCTAATTTAATTATAGATTATAAAAATAAAATTAAATGTCATAATATTTGATATATTCAACAAAGTAAAACAAATCTAATTAATTCTCAATCCTGAACTCTATAATTAGAAGCCAATAAGAATATTAAATATTGAATAGATTATAAAAATCAATAATTCACACATTAATTTCACAGATGAAAGTGAAAAAGAGCTTAATACAAAAAAGTCAAATTTAGCATTAGAGAAATATGAGACACTAAGTAAGGGGCTTGTTTTATCTTTGCACTTATTGATGTAATAATTAAAGTTGCCATTTAAATGAAGCAAACATTCATCACACTGTGGTTAATTGGTTGGGTTTTGATTTGCTGCAATGTAGTTTCTTCATGTCTAAAAATAAGTGGAAATACCCTTACCCAAATGAAGATACCTATACACATAGGAAAACATACCTAAGTTTGTGAAGGCTGGTGAAGATATAGATAAATGAGTCTACATTTATGAAAATGTATCTGTGCAAACGGATGTGTGTAGATGTATCTTCACGCATAAAGTTAGGCCTCTCTATATAAAAATACACAGAGATTCATATTCATTCATCAGCACACATGCATATTCATGAAAATATAATTCCATAAATAAAGATGCAGAACTCACTAACAAGAACATCTCCATTGGGCAGCACCTATGGCTCAAAGGAGTAGGGCACCAGCCTCATATGCCTGAGGTGGCGGGTTCAAACCCAGCCCTGGCCAAAACAAAACAAGCAAACAAAAAAAGCTCCACCGCTAATCACATCTTACTGATACTTAGTGCCACTTGAAATTATTGCAGATCCTAGGAAGCCAAACTTAGTCCAGGGGTTTATTACTATTTCTCAAAGGTCAAACACAACAAAATCTGTCACCAAAGTATAGTCTAGCATTGAACTATTTTCATAACAAATCTCAGGGAATAACAGGTGCTAAGCATCTTTGGCTTACCTCTGTCCGCCTTGCATTTGCAAAAACATTCCTGTAGCTTCCACATAAAGAGCATCATTGTGAAAGACAAGCAAGTAATTAAGCGGAAAATTACCAACCTTTCCATGAATTTGCTTGCATATAGGTGTGTACTAATTATCTAGCTTGTAGGTCTATCTGAGTAAAATTTCATCAGCATATTGGATCAACCCCCAAGGCCTCCATTTGGTATCTCTTAGATCCGTAAAGAAAAAGACGAGACCTTTTATTTTTCCAGGAAGACTACAGATGTCAAACAAGCAAAATCCCTACCCTCACAGAACCTTGAACACATGAGCAAGTGAAGAAAAGTTACAAGTGTTGTAAACCAAATTCATGTCCTTGTTTGGAAGTTTCCCGTTACATCCGATTTTGTTTGAACAGTCCTGGAAAATTATAATTCTAAGTGGCTAAAGAATTGCTTGCTTTTGAAAATACAAATAATTGCCATTTAAAGAAGAGTGTCTTGCTTTATAGTTTCCAGACATACTTGTATCAGAAAATAGTTACACAAACTTCATATAAATTAGTGTAAATTATTTTTCACGGCCATTTATTTGAAGTTCATAGTGGGCTGCACTCACATGGTCAGTAGCGACCCATCACCAGTAGTGAGATTTTCCTGATATTTGCCAAAGTTCAAGAGACCATTGAGACTCAAGCAATGACACAATCAGTGTAGCTTGGAAAATAATCCCTTTGTAGACCAGTCCGTGGAAAACTGCCCTGAAAACAGAGTTTCTAAAGATGAAAATAAGAAAAACTAAAATGACATCGAAGATAAAGTCATTGTGGCCATCAGGTACAAAGACAATGGGACATAAATTCTTTTTTCTTCTTTATAAGTTCTTGCATAAAGGGAATCAATTAAAGGTTATTAGGGCTGGTCATAAAAGAAAGATTTGAAAGTTTAAAATATACGTACCATGAACATATTCTCGCCTGAAAGCCTGGGAATAAATTATGCCTCGGTCACAACCATCCCACTTTTCTTAGCTCAGTGGCTGACACATCCCAGGCATGTTTGAATATTTATAGGCAGAAAGTGTAAACAGTCATGTTTACATATTTATTTGTCATTTGAGATAGGACAGTTAAGTTTAAGAACTCATCCTTCTAAAGTGCCACATACCTCACTGCTGAATAGCACTAAGGTCACCTCCCAAGCACTCCTCTTGGCCCTCTGCTGACCATATAGATGTACATAGAGTAATATATGTTCAACTGAAATGAAAGGGCTAACCATGGTGGTCTGATTTTTTTCCAAGAGTTGGTCTTTGTTGGAAGATTCTCCATGCAGTATTTTCAGTGTTCTTAGGCAGACTGAGAAGCATTTGGAATCAGAGAGACTGTCAGAGACTTACTGTCTGATGCTATAGAAATGTAATAAATAACTGTTGTCAGAAAGTTCCTATTTGATGCTACAGAAATGTCTTACCTATTGTTGTCACAGACTTACTGTCTCAGTTTGAGGCTTCTAAAATAGAATACTCATTTAGTTTTCAAATATATTGGAAGATATTTAAAACTCACGCAGCACTCTTTAAACTGTGAAAGATTTATGTAAGTTACCCTGTTATAAGTTTATTTTTTGGCCTCTCGGTTACTTCCTGTTATTTTAGTCCTCAGACAAGATGAAATTCAATCACTTGAAAAGAAATTTACATCTAGGCCAAAATTCTGACAATAGTTTTCAGAATGCTGAAAATACTTTCTTGGCTTCTGTTGAGAATGTGTCAAGTTCTTTCATGTAGGCCCAAAATACAAGCAGTCTACTTGACTTATGTTTTACTGTTCTTTAGAAGCCCCTAATATTGGCCTGTGAAGCATGGCCCCCTTCCTAGCCTGCTCAATTTCAGTTATTTTTATTTATTTTTATGAAATCATAGCTGTGTACATTAATGCGATCATGGGGCACCATACGCTGGTTTTATAGACCGTTTGACACATTTTCATCACACTGGTTAACATGGCCTTCCTGGCATTTTCTTAATTATTGTGTTAAGACATTTATATTCTACATTTACTAAGTTTCACGTGTACCCTTGTAAGATGCACCATAGGTGTGATCCCTCAAATCAACCTCTCCTCCCCCCCCCCCGCTCCCCTGTGAGGAGTCTGTTATTTCATCTTTGTCATTTCTGATTGATGAAATTAGAGATTTTACTCTTTTTTTCCTAGTTAGGTTAGCCAAAGGTTTATCTATTTTATTGACCTTTTTAAAAAACCAACTTTTTGATTTGTTGATCTATTGTATAATTTTTTGTTTTCAATTTCATTTAATTCTTCTCTAATTTTGGTTAGTTCTTTTCTTCTACTTGTTTTGGGGTTGGAATGTTCTTCCTTTTCCACTTGCTTGAGATGTCCCATTAAGTTATTAACTTCCTCTCTTTTCATTCTCTTGAGGAAGGCTTGCAGTGCTATAAATTTCCCTCTTAGGACTGCCTTTGCGGTATCCCAGAGGTTCTGAAAATTCGTGTCTTCATTATCGTTTTGTTTCAAAAATTTGGCAGTTTCCTTCTTAATCTCATTTATGACTCAGCTATCATTCAGCATAAGGTTATTTAACTTCCATGTTTTTGTTTGAGTATGCAGATTTCTGGTGTTACTGAGTTCAACTTTTATTCTATGATGGTTTAAGAAGATACAAGGAATAATTTATATTCTTTTAAATTTACTGAGGTTAGACTTGTGACCTAAGATGTCAACGATTTTGGAGTATGTTCTGTGGGTTGATGAGAAGTATGTGTATTGAGTTTTGTTGGGATGAAATGTTCTGTGGATGTCTGTTAAATCCAAATGTTGGATGGTTAGGTTTAAATCTAAAATTTCTTTGCTCAGCTTCTTATTGGAGGATCTATCCAACACTGCCAAGGGACTGTTGAAATCTCTGACTCTAATGGAGCTCGTCAAAATCAAGTTACTCATGTCTGTTAGAGTTTCTCTTACAAACTGAGGCACATTTTGGTTGAATGCATTAATGTTAATAATTGAAATCTCATCATATTGAGTATTACCCTTAACAAATATGAAGTGACCATTCTTATCCCTTCTTACTTTTGTTGGTTTATAGCCTATTGTATCTGAAAATAAAATTGCAACACCTGCTATTTTCTGATTACTATTTGCCTGAAATATGGACAGCAGTCCTTTCACCCTGTGTCTATATTTATCTTTTAAGGTTTAGACGTGATTATTGTATGCAGCAAATATCTGGCCTGAGTTTTTGTATCCAGTCAGCCAACCTGCGCCTCTTTAGAGGACAGTTTATGCTGTTCACATTAATGGAGAATATAGATAAGTCTGGTAAATTTTTGGGTATCGAGTTTTTTGAAAGTCCTTTTTAATCCTTTCACTACTGTGGGCATTGGAGTTTGATCAAAAGTTTCTGAGTGAGTTTGCATTTGTGGTAGAGGATTGGTCATTATGGAGGATAGGTCTGAGAATATCCTGAAGAGCTGGTTTGGTTATGACAAATTTCTTCAACATGTGAATGTCATTAAAATATTTAATTTCTCCATCATAAATGAAACTCAGTTTAGCTGGATTGATGAAGCTCAGTTCATCCATGGTAGAATTTTATTTTGTTTTAGGAGATTAAAAGTTGAGGACCACCCTCTTCTGGCTTGAAAAGTTTCAGCAGAGTGATCTGCATTCATTCTAATATTCTTCCCTTTGTAGGTAATGGTTTTCTTACTCCTGGCTATTTTCACAATTTTGTCCTTCATATTCACTTTAGTGAAGTTAATTATGATTTGTCTGGGGGATGTCTTGTTCAGGTTGAGTCATGCTGGAGTTCTGAAACTGTCTGCTATCTGAATTTCAGAATCCCTTGGCATGTCTGGAAAATTCTCTTTCATAATTTCATGGAGAAGGGCCTCTATGTCTTGTGAAGCCACTTCATCACTTTCAGGGTTTCAAATGAGGCGGATATTAGCCTACTTTGAATTATCCTAGAGCTCTCTGAGAGAATAATCTATTTTTGCTTTCCATTTCTCTTCCTCTTTCAGAGTTTGGGAGCGATCAAAAGCTTTGTCTTCAATGTCAGAAATCCTTTCTTCTGCTTGCTCCACTCTGTTACTGAGGGATTCTACTGTATTTTTCATATCTTTGAAGACTGCAAATTCTTGGTTCAACATGTCAAAATCTTTGGTGGTTTTGTCTTTATATTCATTGAAATCTTGAGACAACTTTTGAATTGCTCCTCGAATTTCTAATTCTGACTTTTGAATTGCTCCTCGAATTTCTAATTGCAAATTTTCCTTCATTCTTTTAATCTTGTTTGCAATCCAAACTCTGAATTTGATTTCTGACATCTCGGCCAGCTGTTTATGAATGGGTTTTTCAGTTACATCTGGCATATCTTTTCTTGGGGGTGTTGATTTACTCTGGTTATTCATGTTACCATAGTTTTTCTGCTGGTTCTGCTCCATGATTATTTTACACTGTTTGCCTTTTTCCCTGAAGCTTTGCCAAGGATCCGTACAGTGCTGCGGCCTTAGAAACTGGGGACCTGTTTGGTGTTGTGGGGCTAAGAGGCTCTGTCTAGTTTTTAACTGGTCTCTGTCTGACCCTAGTGAAACAGTTACTCTGGGTTGAAGTCTCAGCTGGTGAGAAATACCAGTAATTAAGTCATTCCGCCCCCGACAGGCAACAATTGGAAAAGGAAAATCAAATCTTCCTACAACCACACACCCAGGGCACCACTTGGACAGTCCTTGGGAGATTGTTTCAGTTCAAAAGGTCCAAATCAATTGTCTCTGTCAGCACCTGTCTCATGTGGAAGAGTTTAAAAGGTCTCTGCCAACTAGATTGCAGGGTCTGCTGTCAACTCAAATATGATTTGCTCCAGTGCTCCGTGGGATCAGGAGGACCCACCCAGCAAGTAGATTAGTCTGGGAAGGTTGATGCCGCCTTTCCCACCTTGCATCTCTGTCACACCCAGTCACCGATAAGCCCACAGGACTCTGACCCAGTTGCCTCCAATGAGCAGATACTCCAGGGGTTTGCACCTGCCTGAATCACAAGGAAATTTGTCTCCTCAGCTAGGCCGCTGCTCTGCTACTATCCGGCAGGGAGAGGTGGGGCTTGATGGAGGCTGGGGGTGTTCACTCAGTTCAAGCTGTCTCCTGATTGATGTTACTGACAAAATAGAACATTGTTGTGAGATTTGTTTCTGTCCCCGCTAAATTCCCCTGCAGAAGAGAAGCGATTTTGAGTTCACAGAACCTGTGCCTCTTTGCTGTTACCTGGTAGTTTGTATTTGCAGCATGGTTAGCTGTCAGTTCTAGCCTCCTGCTTTCCTTTGTGTAGCCTGATGATCCCCTGAGGGCTGGGTGCATCTTAGGCTCAGTAAAGCAGTCATCTGTGTCAGCCCCGCACTGGAAGTCTATCTGCACATACATTTTCTAGTCCCTGTGCTCCACCCAGGCTAGTACCGCCTAAGGCAAACCTTTGTTTGCTAGTACTGCCTAAGGCAAGGGGTGTGTGTCCCAGATCTGCTCTGCCTGTGGTTGCCACCCCAGAAGATGCCCCGCCTCCTCTGGTTGCCCAGAGAGACAAGGGGTGTGACTCCAGAACATCCAGGGGTCAACGCTATTGCTGCCAAAAACTGCTGCTGCTCTGAGCCTTGGGAGCACCCCTGTTCTAGTGTGGTTCCTTCTCAGTGGACCATCCTCTCCTCACTCCCATGCTTCAGAATCAGCACTGACCAGCTGCAATCCAGACCCTGTTCACACCCCTCAAGAAATCACCCATGAATTTGGACTCCTGGGGAACAGACCTCCAGACCTCAGAGTGAGAGTGGAGGGGAGTGCTGGGAGCTCAGAATTATAAGTAGAGAATATATACAGTTTTACACAGTTTTATGCCTGGCAGGAGAGCACCATTGCACCATAGTAGGGGAAGTAGGTCCAGTTTTTAGAGGGTCTCTCCCATGAAGTATGATGGGAAGACTTTTGAAATTTGCTCATTTGTTTATGTGGTACTCTGAGCTGTTTTTATGAGGAAGGGGACTCCTGTCTGCTTGGTGGTAATTTTGTACCTTTTTTTGTATCCTTGCGGTCGCAGCTCGCCTCAGCAGGGTTGATCTGTTTTCTTCAACCTTCTCTCTTGGTGCAGCTCTGATCCACCAGGTTATTTACTAAATTTCTGTCCTTTAACTCTCCTTCTGGATGAGAGCCTTTTTGGAAAGCTGGCTTCAGTCAGCCATCTTGTCTCTGCCCCCTAGTTATAAAGTATTTTTACACACCATCCAGAATTACCAGAACTGATATAAACTTAGGTGATGCCCACCAAGTACAACTTCAGAGGGCACTTTCTATCTCCACTTCACAGTCACAAAACCCAGTTGTACAGCAATGTGCATTCTGTCCCAAGTAATGAAGCTACAATGGTCTCTTTACCAGTTTTCAATCTCCCTTCTTAAGTAGCTACAGTACATGGTGTCCCAAAAGTTGTTCCTACAGTCATCATACATAGGCAAAGAGGGAAATTGCAGCTATATGTACTTTTATTTATAACAAAATTTTATGAAACATTTAAAAACTATTTTCTGTGTGTTGCTACCTCCTTGTAAAATTTTGTAATGAGTATTTCATAAAGATGTATTTTAGCTACAATTTTCTATTTTCTGTATGTATGTTGACTTTGGGACAACCTGTAGATTTTTACAAACTATCTTAATAGGGCAGCAATCACCCATTCTGTCTTTCTTTCAATTATCTTGATCTCTTTAGACCTAAAACTGACCCAGAGACTAGGAGGTCAGAAGCTCAACCTGGATCCCAGATGTGCATTGAGTACATCTGAGAATGTCCCCATTCCCATTTTTCTGTTTCTCTAATTCTTATGAATGTACACAGGGCACTAACTACATCCCCACATGTGCAAGACCCAAATCTGCAGGTCCAAATTGTGAGTCCAGGTATTTCCTGAGACACTGCTGCCTTCTTCAGAATCTGGAAACTTTAAAGTGCCAGCAAACTATGTCATGTTTCAAGATTGTGATTGTTGGTCTTCCTTGAACCAAAGGTATTTTTGTTATTTATAAAGTGTTGAGCTGAGAGGACTCTGTGCTGGGTTTGCTTTCTCTAGCTGAGTGCTGCTATAGTCTAGAACAGTGGCTCTCAACCTTCTTAATGCCACAGTCCTTTAATACAGTTAAAAGGGGTTGCGACCCACAGGTTGAGAATCTCTGGTCTAGAAGGATTACAACATCAATAGGGGGAATTGTTAAATAAGTCACTCCAAAAACTCGCTCAAAACCTGTAAAATTTTAAACAAACCGAAGATTGACCATTCCCTCCTGAATAGTGTAAGTTACAATGCAAGAGTTGATGGAAGAACAAGCAATTAATTAAAAAACATCATGAGGAGATGACTGACTAATGTTGCAAAGACCACCTCATATTTTTAGGTTGACCAGATGGTGGTGAAAGGGGAAAGGAGCTTGGGAAACTGTGTGGAAGCTTTCTGTGTGTATGTCTTCATGTCTCATTGAAATGGATTCTTGACTTCTGGCTGTCTGGCTGATACCAGCTAGACTAAAACAGAAATGGGGGTTAACTGCTCACTATTTTCCTTCACAGGAAGTTCTGTAATCTTGGTTCTATAGTTAATGGCTAAAAACATTTCCTGAAAAAAATTTTTTTTTTAATGTGACATAATCTCACTTTGTCACTCTCATTGGAGTGCCATAGCATCACAGCTAACAGCAACCTTAAACTCCTGGGCTCAAGCCATCCTCTTGCCTCAGCCTCCCAAGTAGGTACTACAGGTACCCACCACAACACCCTGCTATTTTTACAGACAGGGTCTTGCACTAGCTCAGGCTAATCTGGAACTCCTGAGCTCAGAAAAGCCACCTGCCTTGGGCCTCCAAGAGTGCTGGGCCTACAGGCTTGAGCCATTGGGCTGGCCTTCTTTCTGAAATTCTTAAGGAAGATCATAGGCATTATAAGAAAACTGATTATTTGCTTGAAGATAGAGTAACTGCTGCTGTTGCAGAATCAGATGCTTAGAGTGGGCATAGTATGAAATGCCTTGTATGCATATTAAACGCTGAGAGGTGATGTTTAGCTAAGTGTTTCTTAGCTCAGGCTTGTAGTTAGGATTCTATGGCTAGTTTAAAGAGGTACCATCATCTGCGATTCTGCCTGCCCACAGATTCAATTAGTGTGGGTTGTTTCATCCACGTGGTTTTAATTAAGTGCCCCCCGTGATGCTAAAGGAAGGCCAATGTCTAGCATGAGGGTTTCCATATACATTTAGGAAAGTTGAGTTTATTTGTTTTTTTCCAGAAAGAGGGCACAGGCTCCATTTCCCATTTCCATAGCAGAAATTATTGGCAGGGGAGGACAGTGGAAGCCAAGAAATTAGAAACTCACACTTTGGTCTTTATGTAGAACCTCCTTCTTCCTGACTCTCTCCTATGATAAAGAATAGGGAAGGTTGAAATTTTCACTGTACTTCGAGGTCCCTGTGCCCGTGGATGTGGTGGTAGCCGTTGAAGAGTTTGGGCTGATGTTTTTAAATGCATATTATCAAGATGCAGGAGTACTGTGTCCAGATACTCTCACCTGAGAAGAAAATCAAGGGCAGGAGGAGGAGAAAGAAATGATTGCTTTTCTGGTAAATGAGTCCAAGGTCCAGGGCTGTGCCAACTTTTTCTCCTGCACTATCATGTTAGAATTTTCAAACCTCTACATCTCTACTTGCGATGTTCCTGCCTAATGAGTTTGTTTCAAATACTCTTTTCCTCTTATAATAGTGAAAAGTCTCAAAAAATTCTTCTCCTCTACATATGACAGAGTCTTCTTTCCCTTTTCTCCATCCAGGATTGCCATATGCTCTAGAAAATTCTCACATTAAACTCATATCCTGCAATAGTGAAAATGTTCTCTTTCTTTCTGTTGAAAGTGGAAAAATGTGGCTGCCCAAGATTTCCACTGTGGATGAGGTTGGATCATTGTATGTTAGCAGAAATGGGGAATATGTACTGTTTAGCTTCCATCTGGAAGTTCTATGGGGTCTATGTAAAAGAAGTTGATATACATGTACTTTTACAGAAGGTGGCAAGAACTGCCTACTGTAACTCAAAGTTTTAAAAAACAGAATAACTACCAAAGATTTGCTTTCTAGAATGCTAAGGAGGACATATTTAAAGACAGGATTAGTGACTAGAAAACATGCCAGATATCTGTACCTTAAAATTTGTCCAAACTGGGTTTTTCCATCTAGTTTTTTATCAGATTATGATTTACTTTTTATGTCCAGTACTATCACAGCAGTGATATCATGTTTGCATTTGCGAATCACCATCTGATACTAATTTGTCCTGTTTACAGTGAGGTTAATTTTATTCACTCAGTTGTGGTGTTCTTTGACACATATTCCATTGTAGGGTTCTGTATATTTTTTTCTTTATTTATTTAACTTTTTTTTTAGAGACAGTCTCACTTTATTGCGTTCAGTGGAGTGCTGTGACATCACAGCTCACAGCAACCTCCAACTCCTGAGCGTAGGCAATTCTATTGCCACAGCCTTCTAAGTAGCTGGGACTACAGGTACCAACCACAATGCCCAGCTATTTTTTTGTTGCAATTTGGTCAGGGTCGGATTTGAATTCGCCACCCTTGGTATATGGGGCCAGTGCTCTACGCATTGAGCCATAGGTGCTGCCCAGTACATCTTCTGTATTGTTAATAAGTACTTGGGGAGATATCACTAATGTGCACAAACCAAAACAGTTATTGAGGAAGCATCCCTTTCTTCTTAGATTCTCTTTCCTATACCTTGCTTTGGAAAGTAAAGGTTGTCATCTTTGTTTACCAGTTCAGAAATCAGTTGGGGTAAATCCAGTATATACAGTTCACTGCATGTTTGCCAAAATATTTTCATGGGACAGAAGCATTATCATTCCTGTTTA
>CAUYPK010029660.1:0-61976 GCA_963574355.1 Loris lydekkerianus
AATTATAGATGACCATTCCTTCATCCTGAATCTATGTTTATCTTTTAAGGTAAGGTGAGATTCTTGAATACAGCAGATGTCTGGCCTGAGTTTTTGTATCTAGTCAACCAAAATGTGTCTCCTTAGAGATAAATTTAAGCCATTTACATTAATTGAGAGTAATGATAAGCCAGATAGTGTTTTGGGTATCAAATTCTTCAAAATTTCAGTGGAAGTTTTCAATCTTTTTGCCACTATGGAAGTTGTGATTTGATCAAACATATCTTAGTGAGTTTACTTTGGAATTGGAGTATTGTGTTGTTCATTATAGAGGATAGGGCTTAGAATATCCTGAAGAGCTTGTTTAGTTATGGCAAAATTCTTCAACATGTGAATATCTTTAAAGTATTAATTTTCTCCATCATACATAAAACTCAATTCAGCTGGACATAGAATCCTGGGTTGAAAGTTATTTTGCTTAAGGAGATTAAATGTCAATAACCAGCCTCTTCTAATTGAAAGTTTTCAGCAGAGAGATCTGCAGTCATTCTAATGTTCTTACACTTGTATGCAATGCTTTTCTTATGTCTTACAGCCTGAGGACTTTTCTCTTTGATATTAACTTGAGTGACATTACTTATATTTCTGGATTATTTTTATTTGGATTGAGTTATGCTGGTGTTCTAAAACTGTCTGATATCTGAATTTGAGAATCTCTTCTCATGTCTGAAAAGCTCTATTTAATTATTTCATGAAGCAAAGAATCTGTATCCTTTGCAGCAACCTCATCACTTTCAGGTATTCCTATAAGGTGAGTATTATATTTCTTTGAATGATTCCCGAGCCCTCTGAGAGAATGATCCAATATTATTCTCTACATTTTTTTTTCTCTTTGTACATTTGGAAGCATTCAAAAGGCCTTTTTTCAATGTCACAAATTCTTTCTTCTGTCTGGTCCATTCTGTTACTTAAGGATTCTACTGTATTTTTTAGATCTTTGAGGGGTACAATATCTTGCTTCTATGTGTCAAAATCTTTGGTCATATTGTCTTTAAATTTCTTGAATTCTTAAGACATTATTTGTTTTCATTTATTTATTTATTTATTTATTTATTTATTTATTTATTTATTTTGTATTATAAATTATAGCTGTGTACATTAGTGTGATCATGGGACACCACACACTTGGTCCGTAGATCATTTGACACATTTTCATCACATTGGTTAACATAGGCTTCCTGGCATTTTCCCGGTTATTTTGCTAAGACATTTGCATTCCACATTTGCCAAGTTTTACATATACCTTTGTAAGATGCACCACAGGTGTAATCCCATCCATCCCCTTCCCTGGGATAATGATTTTATAAACCTAATTTTATACATACAAAGTTGTCCTCTAACAATTAGCTCATTGAAATAGCAGAACAAAAAGTAAATAAACTCCCCCTCATTGATTTAGAGTTAACTTGATAGTCTTTCATTCTACGATGTTGTATGTCCTTTATAAAAGAATAGTCAAGGTTAAGCGATATAGAAAGACCCCATCTATACAAAAAAAGAAAAAAAAGAAAGAAAGAAAAATTAGGGGAGTGTGTTGGTTATGGCTGTAGTCTCAGCTTCTCAGGAGGCTCAAGCAGGAAAATCACTTGAGCCCAAGAATTTGAGATTGTAGTGAACTATGATGACACCGCTGTGGTCATATATATCATATAACTATGAACAAGGGACCATATTTATAATGTATTTATATATTTTGAAATAATAAGCCACATTTGTTATGAAAATATACTTATGTTAACTTTAGCACTAAACAAATTCTCTCCTCCCTTGACTTCTGTGCAACTTCTCTCTCTTGATTCTCTACTTTACCTTGTCCCTAGCTTTTCTTAGTTTTGATATGAAGTTGCCTTTTTACTTCCTCAGCTCAGCAATTATATTATCACAGTGGCTTTAAGTGTCAATATTACTCTAACAGCTCTCAGCTTACTAGTGCTAATTCATATCTCTCTCCTCAGATCCAGTTATTGATTTCCTATTGTCTTTTAACATATCCACATAGATATCCCATGAACAACTCAAATTCAAAATATCTAAACCAAGCCTATCACCTTTCCACTTTTCTTGCTCTTTTTATTCCCATCTCAATGAAAGATATCACTCATAGCTGATAATTCCAAACTAAGAATCATCCTAGGCCACTAACCCAAAATTGGGATACCCCCTTTTACCTCATCCTCTCCAATCAGCTGTCATTTCCCTTTGACTAAGCCTCCCTGTCTCATTCTCTCTTGCAATCTACCCTTCCCTTTCCAACCCTATTGCCATTGCTCTGGTCCTCCACTCTTATTCCTTTCTCCTCCAGTCCTATCATTTCTTTCTTTTTTTGACTTGGCTACCGTGGTCTGGGATTCATTGAGGGTACAAAGCATTATGTTACACTTATTGGTTATAAGGTAAAGTCTCTCTTACAAATGTGCCCCCCCCCCCACAGTCCTATCATTTCATCATCCAGTTATTTTCAGTTTATCTTTCTTACTTGGTTCATCTCTTTAGAACTTTTTAAGAGCTCTCAAAACCTTTTTACATAAAATACCAAAGTCTTAATATGATAAATAATGTTCAATTTGATCTAACTTCTGCAAACCTGTTAGCCACATCCCTGATAAAACTCTTCTTCTTTCCCACATGAAAAATTTTTGATGTATTTTTATTCCTTGATTATTCCATGGTTTCTTACTTTCACTGTGTATCTGCTGGGGGACATGATAATGACTAAGATGTAGGGTCCCTGACTCCTTGAGGAATTTATAATCTGTTCCAGATGACAGTCATATAAAAAGTCATTATATTGTGATATATTGGTCTCAAGGATGGAGCTGTTGACCAGGCAATATAGGAACACTACAGTGGGCACTCAACCCCACCCACAGAAGGGGAGAAATAAGATGTATGCACTTGTGTGGAGGAAGAAGGGATGATGAGATGAGTTTTAGCGATGAGCCAGCATTAGCTATATGAAAATGGAATCAGGATTAGGGAAGTGCGGGAAAAAGGCTAGTATAAGCAAGAACATGCAAATGGGAAGTAGTTATGGATTCTTTGATGTAAAATCAAAGCAGGGAGTGATAATAGATGAAGTTGTAGGAAAACAATTAGATCATGAAAAGTCTGATGTCTTCTGTTCAGAAACTTAAAGTTGTTTTAAAGGCTATAGAAAGTCATCATTGAGTATAGAAAAAAAAAGGTTTCCAGAATTTTACATATTACAGGATATACATCAGTACCTCTTCCTGAGGCCAGAAAAGACGACTATTAGAGAGGTCAGTGAAGGTCATGTCTGCTAACCTGCCCAAGGTAATTGGCTAACAAGTAACAGAGATGGGCTTTGATCTTACTCCAAAGTCATTTCTTATAACCTACAGTATGCTGTATCCTCTGTACCTAAAGACATCTGAGAGAGATCATAGCTTGAAATTATTTAAGAGAGTAGGATAAAAATTCTCATGTGGTAAGAAGTAGGGGTTAAATAGGTGATTTGATGAAAATAGTGTGGTTTAGAATAGTGGTTGAAGAGAGAATTGCCTCCAAACAAGTAAAAGAACAGGCATGCCTCACTCAAAGTCAAACCGAAGCAGGAGATGGTGAATTTGCCTTGTATTCCTAATCATAGTGATAATTAAAGCTGATGGAGCACTTTCTATGTGCCTGGCACTATTTGTGTGCTCTACTGAATTAACAGGTTCTCACCATAACTCTGTGAGGTAGGTGCGTTGCTATTTTGCAGATGAGGAAATTAAAGTGTACAGTGGGGTAGTGGTTTACCCAAGAGTAAAAGCTAGTAGTAATGATGGAGCCTAGATTTAAATTTGGGCAATCTGCCTCCAGAACCCATCCACGGTGCCTCTCAACATGTAAGGATGCCACTTTGTACAAAGGTATCATTTTTCCCAGCAGCATTCATCTGGAAATAGAAATGGTAAAGGCAAGTTAAAGCTGCTATCAAGGACTGACATAACAAAATATGTACCAAGAGATCAGATACTGGATTTAGCCTAAGAAAGAAATGAGTCCCAAGAGGGACTGACAAATTGGGGGGGGGGGGGAGGAATGAGGACTAGAGAAGGTCTATGAGATTAAAAGCAATTTGTTTTTTAATTTTTACTTTTTTTAAGTTGAAAGCTGTATTGCAGGTATTTATCACATATAACATGATGTTTTGAAGTATATATACATTGTGGAATGGTTAAATCTAGCTAATTCAATACATTGTCTCACAGTTACCATTTCTGTAGAGAAAGCTCTTAATATCTACTCTTTTTTATTTTTAAAAAGTAATTTTGATAGGGATTTAGCTAAATCTATAGATTTCTATACATTAGATCTCTTGAATTGATTCTTTCTAACTATAATTATGTATCCCCTGACCATCATTGTGCCGTTCCCTCTCCCTCACTAACTACCCCATTCTCCAAGAACCACCATTCTACTCTCTACCTCTACAAGCTCAAATGTTTAAAGTCCATGGAAGGGTAATGTCATTTGTCTTTCTATACCTGGCTTATTTCCCTTAACATCATGTTCTGTATGTTCCTTCTGTTTTATGGGTTGAATGGTATTCTATTGTGTATTTATACATGTTCTTTATCACTTCATTGATTGAGTGCCACTTAGGTTGATTCGGTATCTTGGCTATTGGGAATAATGCTGCAATAACCTAGGAGTGCAGACAGCTCTTTGATATACCAATTTCATCTTCTTTGGATTATTTTTATTTATTTGTTTGTTTGAATTTAGCAGTGTCTGAGATCTCTACCCTGCCTTCATCCTTGTAGGGAGCAGCCTTAATGGTATTTTTCAACAGAGTCAGTTCCCACTTAGAACAAACATGGGTTAAGCATGCCGTCTCTCTGTTGGAGGAAGTCACTTTTTAGCAGGGACAAATTAGGGGATTTTGTGGGGGTTTTTTTGGTTTTTTTTAAGACAGAGTGTCACTATGTCACACTGGGTAGAATACCTTGGCGTCACAGCTCACAGCAACCTCAAACTCTTGGGCTTAAGCGATTCTCTTGCCTCAGCCTCCCAAGTATCTGGGACTACAGGTGCCCATCACAACACCTGGCTATTTTTGTTGTTGTCATTGTTGTTTCAGTTGTCATTGTTTTTTAGCAAGCCCAGGCCAGTTCAAAGCCACCAGCCCCAGGGTATGTGGCCAGCACCCTAACTACGGAGCTACAAGTGCTGAGCCACTTTAGATTTTTTTTTTTTTTTTTTTTTTTTTTACAACAAAGTCTTACTCTCTTGCCCTGGGTAGAATGCCAATACATCATCATACTTCAAAGCAACCTCAAACTCTTGGGCTTGAGTAATCTTCTTGCCTCAGCCTCCCCAGTAGCTGGGATTATAAGCATCCACCAAAATGGCTGGCTAGTTTTTCTATTTTTAGTAGAGATCACCTCTCACTCTTGCTCAGGCTGGTCTTGAACTCCTGAGCTCAAGCAATCCACCCATCTCTGCCTCCCAGAGTTCTAGGATTACAGTGTAAGACACAGCCCTACCTTTCTTTGGATATTGTTAAAATGTGCATACTACCCAGCACAATCTACAGATTCAGTACAATCCCCATCAAAATACCAATAATGTTCTTCACGGAATTGGAAAAAAAAAAATCCTAAAAATTTCTATAGAACTGAAAAGACCCCAAATAACCAAAGCAATCCTGGAGGGAGGGAGGGTGTGTGCATAAGACTACCTCACTTTAAAGTATACTGTAAAGCTATAGTGGCCAGAACAACATGGTTATTGGCTTAAAAATAGACACAAAGAACCATAGCACAGAACTGAGAGAGCCTAGAAATAAAATAGCTGACTGACTTTTGATGAAGGTGCATAGCCCATATTATAATTCAATAGTATGAATTATAGTATTCAATAAATGATGCTGGGAAAGTTTTATATCTGCATGCAGAAGAATGAAATTAGATCCTTATCTCTCACTGTGGACAAAAATCAATTCAAAATGGATTAAAGACAGAAGGGTAAAAACTGAAACTATAAAACTGCTAAAACAAAACATAAGGGCAAAGTGCCTCACCATTGGTCCAGTCAATGATTTGGGGGATAAGACTTCAAAAGAACCAGAGGCAAAAGCAAAAATAGACAAACGAGACTACGTTGAGCTAAAATGCTTCTGCACGGCAAAGAAAAAAATCAACAGAGTAAAGAGGCAATCTACAGAATGGAAGAAAATATTTTCAAATTATATTATCTGACATGGAGTTGATATCAAAAATACCAAAGGAACTCAACACAAGAGTGAGAAAATTAATAACTTGATTTAAAAATGGGCAAAAGACCTAAACAGACATTTCTCAAATTAAGACATATAAATGACAAACAGGTATGTGAAAAAATGCTCATCACTAGTCATCAAGGTAATGCAAACCATAATCACAATAAGATATCACCTCATCCCAGTTAGAATGGATGTTATAAAAAGATAAAAAAAAGAAAAAAGAAAACAAATACTGGCAAGGATGTGAAGTATAGGAAACCTTTACATTTTATGTAAAACAGTATGGAGGTTGGTCATCAAATTAAAAACAGAAAGCAATTTTGATATGGAAGAAGTCCTGACAGTTAGAATTCTCGCGAGAGAAAATTTTAACTTTAGAGTGACATATTAAGGTAAATAATTTCTAGGCAAGGTATGGTGATTCATGCCTGTAATCCTTGCCCTCTGGGAGTCTGAGGCAGGTGGATTGCTTTGAACTCAGGTGTTCAAGACCAGCCTGAGCAAGCCTTCATCTCTACTAAAAATAGAAAAAAAAAAAAGCTAGCCATTATAGCAGGTGCCTGGAGGCCCAGTTATTCATGTGGCTGAGGCAAGAGGATCTTTTGAGCCTAAGAGTTTGAGGCTGCTGTGAGCTGTGATGCCACAGCACTCTACTAAGGTGGCAAAATGAGACTCTAGCTGCAAAAAAAGAAAAAAAGTCTATAAGTTCTGGGGAAGAGCAGAACCCAGGTAGCTCTGTCTCAACAACAACAACAACAACAAAAAGTCTATAATTTCTGGGATAGAGCAGAACCCAGGCAGTCTGGCTTTGGAGTCCTTTCACTTAAGTAATGCACTACACTGCCTTTTATAACAGTGAAAGAGTTACAAAGGGGACCATGGAGGAATTAAAATAATATAACAACTATTTAAAAATTGAGGAAATGATAAAAATGAAGTGATATAAGGGAACTAAACTTTTAGCAAAGTGATACATAAAAATGTCATGGTATACTTATTGAGGTATAGTAGTCACTAGGAAAACTAAAACAAAAAATATTTCAAAATACAATTGCCTTTGAAGAATAAGATGAGGCTTTTCATTATAAGCCCATTTACTCTTTGTGCATGTGTAGCTTTTATTTTGGGGGGGAAAATGAATACAGATTATAGAAGCTGAGTCAAAACAGAAAACTGAACTTTCTCCCATCTAAAATACTACAGACGATATAAAAGAAATTTTAGTATCTCATAATTATAAGGAAGTTTGTCATGGATCAGAAACCTTGAGGCTGAAAGAAAGTAAATTGGAAAGAGAAGGAAAGAGAGAGTAAGAGAGAGCGGAAAGAAGAGAGAAGGGGTGAGGAGAGGAGAGAGAGAAAGGAAAGAGGTCTGAGTAAACAAAGGAAGAAAGGGGAAAGGGAGGGACACACTCAATGTGCTCAGAAACAAGGTCATTGTCTCTAGCTGACAAAAACAATACATCTACAATTGTTAGAGCTTCAGACCAGGAATAGCCAGGGCTGAAGATGCAACAAGGTGTATGTTGTCAAAGTCGTAAGAACCAAGATTGCCAACAAAACTGGACCCACTCACGAAGGAAGGCTGGAAAGGAAGCTCTATCTGTGTGTGTGTGTGTGTGTGTGTGTGTGTGTGCATTTGTGTGTGTCTTTTATAATGTGAGTAAATTCATCTCTATTTGTGTGATATTTTCTGTAAAATCAATAAGGAAAAATGAATTTTTGTAAGGAAGTGCCCAGAGTATGTTCCACCACAGAAAGGGATGGGGAGAGCAAAGGTGAGAAAAGTAAGAGGATGAGGGTGGAAAATTAGATGAGGGAATAAGAGGTAGTTTGTTTTTTATTTCTGTGCATGTTTTTGTTTTTATTGTTTGTATTATTGTATTTTGTTTGTATTATTTATTTGTTTGCAGTTTTGTTCTACCAAGGTTTAAAGCAGCGGTCCTCAAACTACGGCCCGCGGGCCACGTGAGGCGGGGTGATGGTATTTGTTCTCGTTTTGTTTTTTTTACTTCAAAATAAGATATGTGCAGTCTGCATAGGAATTTGTTCATAGATTTTTTTTTTTTTAACTATAGTCTGGCCCTCCAATGGTCTGAGGGACAGTGAACTGGCCCCCTATTTAAATAATTTGAGGACCCCTGGAAGGATGAAGGGAAAGATCAGAAGAAACTGGTCTTAAAAGTCCTCATTTTAGGTGGACTTGTTTTGACATTTGAACTGTTAAAGGGTTCCAGAAAGTATCTAATCTCATGCCATGAAGTATCTAAGGGACGGCAAAGACCCTCTTTTGGACACACCTATCTTACCCGTGAGCTTAAAATTACCACCATCTTCTTAGGAGGTTGTTACTGCCTTTATAATGTGTCAAATCATTCTCTTATAGGGACCTCCAGGCCTTGAGGGAGAATCTGGTCTGCAAGGCGAGCCAGGTCCAAAGGTAACCTCCCTAAAAAGTAGAGAAGGGTCTCTAAACTTTCACCATTGAATCTCCTACGTTTGTCACATTTTGGCAAACAGCTACCATCTTGCAAGCAGGTGAATGCAGCAAATAAAACTAGGAAGTGTTTTGCAACTCCTATTCTTCATGACACACCTTCTGTAATTAGACACACAGTTCTAGTACAAAGAAAAAGAGTTCAATCTTTCCCTTTGTTTCTTCAGGGAGATGTTGGACCTCTAGGCAGTGTTGGAGGAACTGGGGAGCCAGGGTTAAGGGTAAGAGCCTACTGAAACCCTTTTGAATGTACTGACTCACTTATTTCAGAAATTCACAACTTAGCCTAAGTACTTTGAAAATAGCATGATAAACCTTTCTGATAACATTATAGAAAATGTCTTTATTGAATTATTTTCAGAACTGCATGTCAAACCCTGTTTTCATCCTAATTTAGTAGCATTTATAGTTTAAACCTCATACATCCTTCTCTCAAAATCAGGTGTGCCCTGGAGAACCCTTGCCAAAAATGTGGAGTGACTGTGATTATCACTAATTTAGCATTAAGAAGAACTCACAAATGCCAGTTATCAACTCTCAGACCGTTTCCTGATCTAACAAGACAGATTAAAAATCAAACCTATAATCATGCCAAATTGACAAGATGCAAGGAAATAGTAACAAATAGTTGTAATTAGATAGCGTAGAGAAATTATACTATTACAGACAGCCTTTATTTTGAGCTGTTGCGAGGAATTTTTTTCCCAAGATAATGGTGCCCAAAATAAGTTTAGACACGTGTTCACTTAAAAGCCAAGTAGGGAGATTTGTTTTGTATCTGGCTTCATTCTTTTCATATTCCCTTCTTTAGGGGAGTGGGGCAAATGGAAGGTGAGGGTCATGGAAGTGTTGGTGATAGGAAAGATGAAGAAACAAGAAGCACAAATTAATTTACTTTTAAATAATTTAGGCATCAAGAGAGCTAATGCTACTTTAATAGCTCCATAAAATGTGGCTCTACATTTCTGCAAATTTCATATCTAAAAGACAGCTTTCTAATGTACCATGCCCTTAATCTTTGCCTCTGTTATGTAAGGGAGAACATGTAGAAAGTAAAATTCTGATAGAGTGATTCTAACTGAATCAGGTTGTATTAACCCAGATAAATTCTGGGTTAAATAGTGTCACGAGGCGCTATAATTTTGTGAGGTGCAGTATTTATATTCCTTGAACTCAGAAATACAGATCTAGCTATATAAATGGAAATATATAACATTTAATTATCTAAAACTTATGAATATTCTTGAACCGTCTCATATTTGAATTTACTCCACTGATTCTTTAGATCACCTGCAGAGATATTCAAGGAAAATTAAATCATGCTTATTATACTATTAAATCCCTTTTGGAAATAAAGTAGAAATAGAAATAAATGAAACATAACATGCTACTTTCTATATGTGCTGGGGGCCAAAGACTAAAATAAGATAAATGATATAGCAAAAAATTAATCTTACTGTCTCTGCTACAAAATAGGGTGAACCAGGAGCTCCTGGAGAAGATGGTCTCCAAGGAAAAGATGGATTAAAGGTAAATTGTACTTTTAATATTATATATTAAACAGGTGTTTTGTGCAATATTTAAAACATTAGATATAATTATGTTTGTGTGCCGTACAAAAACTTGCCTATTGAGTGGCATAATTATTTCACTGCATTTCTTTTTAAAAAAGTTTTTATTGGGTTACAGGGAACCCCAGGAGGAAGGGGACTGCCTGGAGAGGATGGAGAAAAAGGAGAGATGGGCTTATCAGGAACTATAGGGCCTGTGGGAAGAATGGGTCAAATAGGCCTTCTGGTGAGTACAACTGTGTCCATTTTCAAATTCTTAGTGAATATGGTACCCACACGTGGCACCCACCTACATACTCTAAGATCCAGTGAGGAATTTCAGGTGTAGAACTGTGGCTTGAAAGACAGACAAATAAAGGATGTATTATCAGCCCTCCTAAGACTCAGAGGAAAGGTTCTATTTCCATGTGTCTTAGGGATACTCTGTTCATAAGCCACAGAACCTCTGCTGTAAAACATTCATAAGGGAATGCTTTGTGTTGTCTCAAAGCTAGTTTGATGGAGAAATTTGGATTTTTCTTCGTAGAACTGATATTGTATAATAATAACTCTAGGGTGAAATAAGAAATTCTTACAAGCATGATATAAGCTATCAATATCTGATTTTAAATTGTTGTATTTTTTCAAGGGAAATTCTAAATGTCAGATTGTACCAATTCTCTCACCTTTAGGCAAATGGAAGATGTAAATAAATAATGAGAATAGCACCTCCCTGGCTTAAACATGTAATTGATTCTATTTGTTATACATGTTCTTCCAGATACAGCCTCTGAGACCATTTTAACAGTTTCACTTTGCTATTGTCTCTTTCCTTCCTCATACGTCTCAACGTGAATCCTCCCCAGGATTCTTCTGTCTTTATTTCTCTACCTTGTCTTACCTTTGCAGATGTTTCCCTGTCTCGGGAGGCAATCCATTGGACCCTATCAGAAAATGAGTTATCTTTTCTCTGATCTGTGGTGGTCTTACTTAGCCTTTTAAAGATCGTACTTTTTAAGCATGTGGGTCGCTTCCCCAAGAGACCTTGTAGCTCCTAAAAACCAGACAGAGCATCTGTCTTGACTCCTTCCCATAAACCACAGGGCTTCTGTGTTTTGTGATTCCACATGGGGGCTTGGTACAGACCAAGGAACTGATCGTGAGTAAACTGATCATGCTAGCAGGCTGGTAAACAGAAAAGTGATTTATACAGTTTGTCATCTTCACGCTTTTTTCCTGTACTTCTCTTCCTCAAGCTTCCAATTTCCAGATCATTGAACATCCTATGAGAGCTCCTGGTCCCCGTGGGCTCAATTAGGTTTGTAGAACTAAGAAGAACGTTCTATCTGGAAGAATACAACAAATATCATAAATGAAACATTAACTGGGCATCCCACTATTCCTATTTACCAACAACTATAATTCTTTTAGCACCAATTAAAATAATGTTCTAACACATCTTTCTCCAAATAATGCTTATACCAGCATATTTTAAAATGCCATTCGAAGAGTGAAGATGCATCAGAAGTGTCACACATTTTTGAGCACCGACAAATTGAATCTTTTTTTCCTTCAGCTTTGCAATAATGATGAAGTGCCCATTTCCCCTCTGGCCTGTCCTCTCAGGCCTCGAAAACCGTGATGGGTGAGTGTTCCACCCCAGCAAATACAAAGTGTTAGGGAACATTTTCCAAAACAATCTTAAACATCGTTGGTCCAGACACAAAACATTAGTCATATATTCTCATATAACCCTCTCAAAAACCTATGGATGTTATTATTTCCCATTTGCAACTGGAAAAAAACCTCAGATTCAGTGAAAGCTGAGACCTAGACAAGATAATAGAGCAGATGGCAGAGCTGGACTAGTTCTTTTCCTTTCCGACTTACATGTCTCTAAGCCTCCCTTTTCCATGAGCAAACTGCCTTAGTCCTTTTAGGGTTCTTAGTAGCTTTCATCTTTTTAGAGGACTCATCCCTCTACTGTTAGCACGGACCCACAGAGCAGCCAAGTAACAAATGCCAGGAAAGTGGCATTCTTCCTGAAGAATTTTTGCCAAATTTATGTTTGGATGATACTAATAAGTATACATACTTTAGCATGGATTTTTAAAAATTGACTAGCCTAGTTCCCCTACCAGAATCCTAAGAGTTGATGGGGAGGGAGAAAGCAGGGATGACAAAACATATTTCATGGGATAACACAGCAGGAAGCCAGAGAGGGATGAGGTAGCATGACAGCTGGTGATGGGCAGAGCAGAGATGAAAAAGGGGCTCAAAACAAGGCATGGAAAAACGATAAACACAGATTTCATCTGCTTCATAATTTTTCCCAGGAACAATCCTGCCTAGAACACATCTTTGGTGCCTTTTTTTAGTAACAACACATGTGTGTTTCTTTTTTATTCTTTTTTGTTGTTCTCCTTGGAATTTTAAATGCCTTTCAGCTTATAAACGCAGTAAAAAATACTGTGGCATATTTTTTCAAAAGGATTTTATGATCCAAGGAACTATTGCTTAATCAGACAGCCTGCTGCTGGATTTAATTTTGCACTTTTAAAATTCTTCCTTAGGCAGTATTACAAAGATGCTACCTTGAATTCTTATAAAATAAACAAGAATTAGAGTAGGAAAAAGAAATAAAAAAAAAATTATCAAGAAAAGAGAAGCTCTACTTAACTACCTAGAACAGGTGTCATCAAACTTTTTAAACAGGGGGCCAGTTCACTTTCCCTCAGACCATTGGAGGGCTGGACTGTAGTTTTAAAAAAAAAAAAACAACAAAACTATGAACAAATTCCTATGCAGACTGCACATATCTTATTTTGAAGTAAAAAAAAAAAAAACGGGAACAAATACAATTCACACCACTTCATGTGGCCCGCGGGCCGCAGTTTGAGGACGCCTGACCTAGAAGATTGAAAAATAAGGCAGGGGAGGCGTCAAGAACAAACTCCAAATCAAGATATAGACTTGTTCAAACATGTTGAAAATTGTATATTTTATGCTTTGCCTCTATGCTAAAATGTTCGGTTACCTAAATGCATAACTCTCTTTTCTCTCTTGAGAAAAGAGCTGGGAAGCATCTGAAAAGAAACATCTGCTTGACTTATGGTCTGTCATCTATTACTAAAAATTCTACCACTGTGGTATCTAAGATCTAAACAGATGTGGAGCTAAAACTCCAAAGTTGAATGTATTAAAATGAAATTGCCTGGTTTTATTCCTTTGGGACAAAATTCAGTTGGATTTATTGAAATGTGTTTTATCTGATCGGTTTAGGGTAGTATATTAGGTAGAGGTGAATGTCTTAAAAGAAGATGTAATAAAGCACCCTTTCCAAGCCTTTGTAACAAGATCTGAACAATAAAGTAATAAAGATCAGAGGAATAGCAATAGTTAGGGAAAAAAATGATAAAATATGTATAGCTCTTGTTTCTGAGACAGTTTCCTGGGAAACCCTGAAAAACAATCAGTTGGGAATTTGGGGTTAGTGGCATTACAGCATTAAAGAGAAAGGATTATCTAAATCTTTATCATCTGAATGGTGTTAGGCTTATTTATTGTGAACTATTTCATCATAAGCAACACAAAAATAGAAAGCCCTAATTGACCACTATGCCACCATTGTTTAAACACCTGCTCTCCCATTAAAGAGTCATATGACCTGTTGGGCAAATAAGTCATTCTTTGCTTTTTCAGTTCATAATAAAGAGGTTTCATAATAAAGGTATTGGAGCTAGGCAGAACCTCCTCCCCCCCCAAGATAGTTATGTCAAAAGGAACAATAAATTAGCATGTCAGTCATAAAAGATCCTTTTACATCTGTTTAACATACTAGCTTCTATATAGGTTTTCTTTGAAAGAAAAGATTCTTTAAAAAAAGCATTACTTTAGATTTTCTAAATTTTTATTCAGCCTTACAGACTATGATTCTATAAAATGTACTGAATTTTATGCAGTAAAATATAATTTGGTCCATTCATTAATTTAACAAAGCTTTTGAGTAGCTTCTATGAACTAAGAACTCTGCTAAGCTTTGGGGTACAGTGGGGAACAAGAATACCAAGGTTCCTGATCTTATACTTTCTAATCTAGTAGAGAAGATTGACAGATTAAAGATCAGTGCAGATTGTGATAATGTGATGATGGAAATAAACAGGGTGATGGAGAAGAATATCAAATTAAGGGTAAGAAGTCAACTTTTTAATAGTAGAAAACATATGTCAGCTAGAGAGGCTTCTCTGATTATAGGATGATTAAGTTGAGACCTGAAGAGTAAAAAGGAACCCATTGTGCAAAGAACTGTGGGAAGATCCTTTAAAGTATTAGTAGGATGGAACAGCAAAGGCCAAGATGTAGAGGTGAGAAAAAACTAAGGACTTTTAGAAAACTAAAAGGGAGCTATTGTAGCTGCAGCATGAAGAATGAAAAGTTATTTGATCTGAACTTGAAAAAATAAGTAGGAAGCAGATAATAAAAGGACTTTAAGCCATAGTAAGAAGTCTGAGTTTTATTCAGTGTGTGGTGAGAAGCTAGAGAAAGGTTTCAGGCAGAAGAGGATCATAGTCTTTGATGGGAATCACTCTGTAATTTCACAGTTTTGCTTAACAATATTTAGTGTTATTGGCTGTCTCAAGGGTTGAAACAAATTTCAGGAAAATAACTAAATATAAATTGAATTATAAAAGTATGTCACGTGCTAAGTCAATTCGATGAGAGAAAGAATGGTCTTTTCAACAAATGGTACTAGCAATTGGATAACCACATGCAAAAGAATAAAGTTGGACCTTTCCTTCTACTACACACAAAAATTAGCTCATAAACCTAAATGTAAGAGCTGAAAATATAAAAGCCTTAGAAAAAACATAGGAGCAAATCTTCATTCCCTTGGGGTAGGCATAACCTTCTTAGATAACACCAAAAGTACAAGTGACAAAAAAATATAAATTGCACTTCATTAAAATAAAGTTTTTGCTTCAAATGACATCATCAAGAAAGTGAAAAGACAACTCAACTTGCAGAATGGGAGAAAATATTTGAAAATCATATATGATTATGGATATGTTAATAATTTAATAATAAAAGACAACTTAATTAAAAATGGGCAAAAGACTTGATTTTCTCCAGAGAAAATATGCAAGTGGCCAGTAAGCACATGAAAGACTGGCTTAACATCATCAGCCACCAGGACAATGCGAATCAAATTCACAATGAGATACATGAGGGTGGTTATAACCCAAAAGACAGAAGATGACAAGTGTTAATGAGGATTTAAAGAAATTGGAACTCTCGTACATTGCTGATGAGATATAAAAGGGCGCAGTGTCTTTGTAAAATAGTTTGGCAATTCCTCAAGATGTTAAACATGGACTTACCATATAAACCAGTAATTCCACTCCTAGGTATATACCCAAGATTATTAAAACAGGTATTCAGACAAAAACTTATACATGAGTGCTCACAGCAGGAAGTGACGGCTTACAGATATGAGATGTTTTTAGGGAATGATGAAGATGCTCTAAAATTGTGGCGATGATTGCACAATTCTGTGAATATACTAAAAACCATCGAAGTGGACACTTAAAATGGATACATGATTCCACACACATGGTATGTGAATATCATCTCTAAATGTGTGTATCGTGGGTATCACATGTATACATGTATGTATCATGTGGGTATCACATGTGCACCTGTGAATTATTCCTCAATAAATCTGTTTTAAAAAATAGATGTGATGCGGCCCTTCCAAGACAAACAGCTACTCTCACGAAGTTGAAAGTAATTAGTAGGAAACCCCCAACTTATTTCTCTGTTTTATTAGCAGGCAACAGCAAGTTGACTGTTCCTTATCAACATGACATATACTTGAAATATTTATATATTACATATATAAATAAATAAATAGCATTCTTTTTTCTACAGCTACAGAAGAAATGTATTTTAATATTCATATTGTAGAAAATGTTGCTACTTTTTCTGTAGGTCTTGCAAGAATTTGAATATACAAATGGATTGCAGTGGGCAATGTTAACTTTTAAAAGCCAACATTTTGGACCAAAATATTACTTATGCATTTTGGGGCAAACACTAAAAAAATTACTCTAATACGAGTAGAAATTTAAGACACTACCCCCCCCCCAAAAAAATAACAACAACAATATAGTTTTTGTAAAGAATAAACAGTGAACAAAAGAACCAAGGGAGAACTTTCTGATTATTATGACAGGACAAAATACAATATAGAATAAAGTCACTCCTTTCTCATACAAAATGGGTTATTCAAATATGTATAAAAGTTTACTGTGTGAACAATTCCTAAGGGATCTCCTAGAATCTAAAAAATGTCATGAAAATCTCTCACAGTACTTTGCTTTTTATTCATAAAATTTGTTTTTACTTCCAATATTTAGTATATGTTCTTTAAAATGTTATTTCCCTGCAGACAGATACCTAGGAGACTAGCTTGGTGTCTGATTAAGGCTAATTATCTTCACCTTTGGGCATGCATGCTAGCATTCATTTATTCATTCATTAAATATTTATTAAGCATCAACTGTATGCCAGACACAGTTCTGGATACTAATGATATAGCAGTGAACAAAACAGACAAGGTTCCTGATGTTGTGGAATTTATATTCTAGTGGAGGAAGACCATGTGAACAAGAATAATAATTTCGGAAAGTGATAAGTTCTATGAAGAAAGTAAGACATCGTGTTGGGATACAGAATGGCTAGGTAAATGGGGCTACCTTGGGGTGTCACGGAAGCACTGCCTAAATTTACACTGAGCCAGACACCAAAAACATGGACTGAGCCATGTGAATATCTGACAAAAAGAACATTGTAGGAAGAGGGAATATGTAATGTAAAGGCCCTAGAACAGAAAGAGTCTCAGTCTACTTTTAAAAAAAACAAACCAAGTAAGACAGGAAGAAGGCCCATGTAGCTGGAGTGTAGAGAAACAGTAGCCAGATGATGTAGGGTGGTACAGACCATGCAAAGGGGCTGGAGATTATTCTATTTGCAATGGACAGCCATTTGGAAGGTTTTTAACAGGGAGAGGTGTGTGCTTTATATGGTTAGCGTGTTGTAAAAAAAAAAAAAAAGGACTATGGGGTGAGACCTCTTGGGAGGCTGTGATAGTAGTTAGATGAAAAATGATGGCATGATGGGAGACTGGAACGCAAAAGAACGATAGATCTGGTGAATAGTGGGCAGACTGTGGTGAAGAGCGGGCAGACTGTGGTGAAGAGCGGGCAGACTGTGGTGAATAGTGGGCAGGCTGTGGTGAAGAACAGGCAGACTGTGTTGAAGAACGGAAAGACTGTGGTGAATAGTGGGCAGACTGTGGTGAATAGGGAGCAGACTGTGGTGAATAGCGGGCAGACTGTGGTGAAGAGGGGGCAGACTGTGGTGAATAGTGGACAGACTGTGGTGAATAGTGGGCAGACCGTGGTGAAGAGCGGGCAGACCGTGGTGAAGAGCGGGCAGACCGTGGTGAAGAGCGGGCAGACTGTGGTGAGTGGTGAAGAGCGGGCAGACTGTGGTGAAGAGCGGGCAGACTGTGGTGAGTGGTGAAGAGCGGGCAGACTGTGGTGAGTGGTGAAGAGCGGACAGACTGTGGTGAAGAGCGGGCAGACTGTGGTGAGTGGTGAAGAGCGGGCAGACTGGGGTGAAGAGCGGGCAGACTGGGGTGAAGAGCGGGCAGACTGGGGTGAAGAGCGGGCAGACTGGGGTGAAGAGTGGGCAGACTGAAGACCATTTGGAGAGATAGCTGCCTGGGTTTGCTGCTGTTTTAGATTTTAAGACAGTGGGAAAAAATACAAAAGAATAAATCTACTTAGCAGCTGGATGGTCATATTAAATGTATAACAGGGCTGCAGATTTGTACTTAAAGATGTACAAATATGTAGTTTCTTTATTTCTGGCTCATCTAGTTTTCCTCACAAGCCCCTACTCACTGATTAGTGAGATGTGATGGGGTAATGCAGGAGGCAAACAGAAATTTTAAAATCCCATTCAGTGGAATCCAATCTGATAATGTAGCTGTCTCTGCAGATAATGCTCAGACTATAAAGACGCTCAGCCTCTTAGATTTCTCATTTGTTGTTCTCCCTCTTTTACTGCTTTCCCACACCCAGTCTGTGTCTTACAATGTCCAGGATGACAAAGCCTGGGATTCTGCTGCAGGTAATGTCCCTTAGAAATTTGCTCACTTCCTGTCCTGCTAGCTGCTGGCGATGTCTGCAGCTGGTAATTTGAGGGTTTTTTTTCCTTTGGGGGGAAAATGAGTGGGTCCCTTTCTGAACTGGCTTCATGTCAGTTACCACTAATTTCTATAGATCTGAGGTCTGCTGTGATTTTTCATTCAGTCGCAGCCGTAGCAATCTATCTTCAGCCCTTATTACAGAACTCCATCTTCCCATAGTAATGACCACCCCTGCCCTCCACAAGCTCGCCCAGCTGTTTCTGAGTCCCCATGATCATCATGTAGTAATCAAAGAGGGGCTCAGGAAAGCCTCACCATGTGGTCGTCTTCATCTTGCTGAGCAACCACATGACAGGGGTTCAGACTAAGTGATGGCTAGAGAAGGTAACTTTTCAAATTCTGGACACCTAGAAAGGAACAGGGTCTCTGACAAAACTCAGAAAGAGGAAAATCTGAAGACCTATGTCTCTCCCTCCCTCTTTGTCTTCCACATTCTCTTAGAGCCAAAAAAGAAAAAAGTTTAGGCTTCTCTTTACCTCCCCTGTGTCATGTCCTCATCCTTCTGCCCCCAAGGAAAATGCTTCCCAGGATAGGTGTCGTCTCTCAGATATGGGGCAGGCTTATGTTCTGGGCATTCCAGGCTCAAGTTGGGAAATGTTGAACGTGGGAAATAAGGAAAATAGTAAAATCTTCTCTTAAGACCTTCAGCCCTTGGGCATACAGACCCCTCAGGGTAAATAGGGCAAAGTTCTTAATTCAAAGATACCAAAAGGGAAAACATTTTGATAATTTTCAGGACATTTCCCCTTTACAATGGAGATGGGGAAGACTAAGAGGGAAGCAGTTCAGTGGTGGGAGGAGGGATGGGGGACAAATTTAAGACACCTTTAGAAAATCAAAAAGGTGCACATGGTGGCACAAACCTGTGATTCCAGTTACTTGGAAAGCTGAGGCAGAAGAATCTCTTGAGTTGAAATGTCAAGGCGAGTCTGGGCAACAGAGCAACATAGAGAGAGACCCCTTCACCCCCCAATCTCTAAAAATCGAACACACAAAGAAATTTTTTTAAAAATGTCATAAAGTTGGTATTAGAAGGCCAGCAGTACAATCAGAACAGGCAATATAATTTAGGAATCAAGAATACACATATATTTAAAGCCATGGGGACAGAAAGACACCACCTGAAAAGATAAAAAAGGTTGGGCAGAGGAGGAGCAGTGAATGGAAAAGAGCAGTTTAAGAAGGCAGAGTGAGAACAAAAGCCCAAATGAAAACAGAATGAGAAGGAATTCGTGACAAGGAGCATAAACAAGTCTTTCAAAAAATTTTGTTTTTAGTGGGAAACAGAACGTGGAACTAGAAATGTACATAAGAAATGGAAGCAGAAGGAGGAAGACCCATGAGGTCAAGGACTCGAGTGATGTTGGAAATGATCAGATCCAGAGACAAACTGATAGTGCAAGTCAGAGGGGGGATTCTTTCAGAAGCGAGGCCCTTGCAGAGGTGAGAGGGCATGGGCCTCAGAGTATGATGAGGAGTTGGCCTCCCCCAGGGAAGGGCGCTTCATCCTCTGTAAGAGAAGGGAGGTAGAACACATGGGTACGTGAGCAAGGACGTTGGCAGGTTAGGAGTTAGGAAGAGGAGCTGGCTTTCTTGTTTGATTGCTACTATAGCCCCATGAAGGATGAGGCAAGGTTATGAACTTGAAAATGAGGCAGGAATGGAGGTAGAAGATAGAGCTAAGTGTATAACAATAAGGTATATGATTTCAGAATAATAGCCCATGCCTAAATTATATACATTTATGAGACGAATGCTTGTTACTAGTATCAACACTTCATTTTTATTTTGATTGTGCAGTACAGTGGAGCAAACTTTTATTAATATTTAAATACTGACATAAACACAGTGATGCTTAAATTGAACCATTCGTTGGAAGGTAGCATCAGCGTGTGTCAGCTGATACATGAATACATGGATTTAATACAGTTGTGAAATGCTAATGTAATTAAGAGGTTTGTGAATTCCCTTGTATACCAGTATTGGAACAAAAGTTTAACGTTTTAATATTAAAGAAATATTCTGTATAATCCTCTCAACACCAAAATAAATTAGTAAAATTTAATATTCTTGCATTAACTCTTATGCTCTTTGAAAAATTTAGCTTCACGAATTTTACATGTCATCCTTATGTTGGGCCCATGCTAGTCTTCTCTCCCATTCATTCCAGTTTTAGTATATGGGCTGCTGAAGCAAGCATGAAGTTAACGATTATACTTAATGGTGAAACTTCAAAAGAAATGAGCTAAGATTACCACTATTTATCATTTCTACTTAACATTCGTTTATGTAGAAGTAGAGCCAGTGTGGCAAAACAGAAGAAATCATTGTAAGAATTAATGAAAGCTCAACAAGGTGCTGAATATAAAATTAATATAAAAACTAAGCTGAGCATGGTGGCTGGCACGTCTCTGTAATGTTACCTTGGGAGGCTAAGGTAAAATCACTTGAGCCCAAGAGTTCAAGTCCAGCATAGGCCACATAGCAAGACCACATCTCTAAATACAGAAACAAACAAACAGAAATAGAATACATGCATACAATGCATTCTTAAAAAAGCAAAATGGGAAGTTTTCACCCCATGATGATTACACACACACTGAATGAATATGATACAAGTGGTCACTTTGGTCAATGTTGCTCAAGCAGTAATTCACCATAATCACAAGGGTCTGGATGCTGATAGTGACCCCTTTGAACACCTTTTGTAATTGCAGAAATCAAACATGACTTGTATTCATCTTTTGTTATCGGTCTATATAGAATATTTCCATTTTAATCTTAATTTAATAAGATTTTTCCTTTCTTAAAGTGTGTATGCATTTTTTGGCACTCTCTGTATTTAAATGTTGTATAATGCGCTTTCTAAAAAACAGAAGTTAGTGAGAACTCATATTTATTGAGCTCTTCAATTATGTGTAGTCCTTTCTAAACTTCACATGCATTATGTTATTTAATCTTAGTAAGTCTTTGAAGAGGTATTATCATACCCCTTTTATTTAACAGGAAACTGAGACCTTTAGAAGTTAAACATTCTACTTTGGCCATAGAGGTATTATAGGTGCCAGATCCAGGGTGTAAAACTGGAGCAGTCTGACTTTTAAAAGTTCAGATCCTTAATCTTTATGAATGTTAATCAGCCTGTCTTTAAAGGGGCTCATTAACTGCACAGAAGTCCTCAGGATGGTGCAACTATTATTTTGACCTCTGGATGCAGCTATAGCTACAGCTATCAAGCAGAACAGCTTTGGCCTCCGAATTCAGTAACTTTCTGAGGGCAGAAGAGCATTTGCTCAGGAGCATAAGGCATGAGTCATTTCCTTAGGTATCTGTTTATTCGTTCAACAAATATTTATTGAGAGCCTACGTAGCACAGCGGTAAACCACAATTTATTTCTTGTCTACATCATTTTTCAGTTTGCCAAGCACTGAGGACACAAATTTGATATTTGCATTTTCATTTCCAACTAATACAAGGAATGTTGTGATTAAATTTTAGAATTTACAACCTGGGGATCTCATTTAAGCCTGTTATCAATCTTAAAATTCATATAGTGACCCAGTTTTTACTTAAAAAGTGTATGTTGAAAACTTTTAGCTGAAAAAAATACAGATTGAAATATTATTTTAAACAGTTTAATATAGTTAACCTTCTTTTTCTGCCTGTAATTCCTTCTCTTCCCCCGCCCCCCCCCCGCAGATCAAAGGATACCTCTTTAACCCTCTCTACTCCAATAAAATTTTGAGATTTTCCATGAACTTGTATTAGATATACACTATTTTATAATCTTATACTTTCCTTAAGGTACTGAGTTCACAATAGCTAATAGAAGTGCTGAAATGGATGCATTTGGGTCTCCTTTGCTTTATTTTTTTTTTTTTTTTATCACCTGGGCTATAGAAGGCCTGAGTTCACTTTAATTACATTCTTACTAATTCGAATGAGTATACTGAAAACAAGTAAAGTTCTTCCTAGAATAACAAACAGTGTAATTTTATCTGTCTTGGCTGGTTTATGTTTATGAACTTTCTATCTAGTAACAGCTATACCCCTAAATCATTATGATCTCTTTCTAAGTAAGTATAAAACATATTCTTGGAAATGAACTCTCATTTTTGCCTAGTTTTCGATTCAATGATTGTTGATGTAAGGATTTAAACACTCCATCCATCTCATCTTTTCTTTAACCATTTATTTCCTTCTTTACATCAAATATTTCAGGGACCTGAAGGAATTGTGGGAATTCCAGGACAAAGAGGCCGTCCAGGAAAAAAGGTAATTTATTTTATTTTTAACATCTTTTTATTCTGATTCTTTTTTGTTATGTGTCCAGAGCTCTATAGAAATGCTGTAATGTTTTTGTTTGTACTAGATATAAAATAATAAAGGATTATAAGTTTGGCTTTAAAAAGCACGTTTATATGAATTAATTAATAATTCCAGTGAAGAGTATTTATCACCTTGATTATTTGAAGGCAAATTTTCCACCTTGTAGTTTGTAAAAATATCTTGGCTTTCCCCCCTTCTCCTGTTTGCCAAAAATTCTTTTAGTAAATCATGGGTAAGAAAAGAGATAAAAGAAAATACTCTATCATTTGTGCTATTCAATAACAACTTTAGTAAAATATTTGAGGGAAATGAATATGATTATAACTGTTTGGCATTTTTCTAAGTTGAAAAGGTAATGGTTGATTTTATTTTCCCCATATATTAAGAGCCACAAATTAAGAATATTTTTGCTTATGTTGTATTTCACTAAAAAAAAAGATACATTAGTAAAATTCTGGTACATTAGATTCTAGAAATACTAAATTCCAGTATAATGTAGAGTTCAGGTTTGTATGGAATCAATAATTTGGGTGACACGTATATGGGTGACACATGGGCCTGGCTTTCCCTTTGCCCTGTGACAGTTCAAAACATATTTATTATAATTAACTTTAAATCACACCATATTCTGGTTCTCAAAGTCCAGTTCTAGCATTTCTACAGATATACACCTAGCCTATCTTTCCCAGAACTTTTGAAAAGCAGAAGGGATGATTAACAATAAAGAAAAATGAATGAGATAACTTTAGTTGCTATTCTTGCCTGTTTAAAAAAAAAACAAACTAACATTGAAGATTCTTCCATCATACCTAGTGTCATATCTAAAATAAACACTAGTAAAGATATAGTGATAGTCTTTACAACAACTGGCAACCCCGTGAAAGTAAAATAAAACCTGTAAACTGTTATGAATACCCAAAATTTCCTGACTGTGTTCCCAGTTTAGTTTTTCTTTGTATCTTCTTGATTGTCAGGTAGATTGCCACTTCCAGAAAATGAATAGCACAATGATGTTTAAGAGCAGGGTATTTTGGTGCTAAAGAAAGGTCAGTCAGTCTGATGGAAAACAGAGGGTGACCAGTTTTCAGAAAAGGTAAAATAATATTAAAATGTTACATATTTTGGAAGGAGCACTCTAAGCCAGTCAGTGAATACTAAATATGCAGAACTGAGAATTGGAGCCATTTTGCATCAAACAAATTTGCATGGCCCTGAAGTTCTCTATAGAAACATACTCATCATAGGGTCTATGTTTTCTCATGGTAACAACACGTACATGTGTATATACGTGCATATACAGCAAAATTCAAAATAAAAATAATCGGTTATTTGGAATTCAGCATGAACAATAGCTATCCCCTGCTTGTTTGGTGAAAATTATTTTTTAATCTTATTTTTCAAAAATAATTTTTATCTTTAAAATAAATATGTGTAGAGGTGGTATGTTATTATTGTTGGCGGTAGTCTATAATCCTATTAACTTAAAGCAAAGTTGCTCTTTATAGAATTTTGCTCACCAAGTAAATATCATCTGGAGTCATTCAGGTATATGACATAGTTAATTGATCTAAGAATAAATTTGATTTTTTCTTTCTTGTCTCTCTTACTAATGTCATCTACAGGGTGATAAAGGACAAAGAGGACCTATAGGAGAAGTTGGAAGCAGAGGTTCTTCTGGACAAATTGGGAAAAGTGGTCCTAAGGGTGTCAGAGGGACCAGAGGTGCTGTGGTCAGTATTTGATTTTCTTCCAGAACTGAGTCACCATGGAGGGGAAAGAAATGTATCCATGCCCTTAAAGCTTCATCCCTTGATTAACTTTACAGAGGAGGCAATAATTCCATTGAAAATAATCTACCTCCGTGGGATGTGGAGCATTGTAAGCATTCCACAGTATTTAAATGGCTTAGTGGTTTCTGGACATGAGAGAAGAAAGGGGGAAAAAACTGAAAATTGAAATAAAATATGAAATGAGGTTTTAAAAAATCAGATAACTTCGAACCAAAGTAGGAAAGTTTATATGCCTAGCACTTAAAATCAGGACAAAACTATGCTGTTATGGTTGACAAATTGCTTTGAAAATTGAGTTTACTTGAAATGGGTTTTCTCTCTATGCCTTGGACTCCATGTGCTTTATCTGGAGATTGTTTTTCTAACCAGTTGTAATAAATCTCCTAACATCTAATTATATCTTCCGTCTTTTGCATTAACTTTGCATGATGTTGGAAACAAGTGTGGCATGATACTCTTGAATCTATAATAGCAAAATCATTCTGAAAATTGTTCAGAATGTCACAGCATGAAAGCGATGAAAAGTATTTAAAAGATTTTTCCAGTGTAATCATCTCTTTCATGAGCTTATTTACAAAATGCATGTGTTAGTTCCCTGTCTCCATTTAAATGTCACAAATGCTAGACTTTTCACCAAGGCTTCCTGGAGACCATTGCGTAATCTCTTTGTTGTCTGGGGAAAATTTGCCCTGGGCTCATTCGAAATATCCCATTCCTGCTACTCCAGACTTTTGTTACTTTCTGTTATTTAAATTACTAATATTTCTATATATTTGGCCTATGTATTCAAAAGCATACTGCAGTATGATTAATTTTAATAGACATCAGAACTAACACTTCCAAAGACTAATTTCTTTCAAGGTTGGATCCTACTTTGAATGTTTGACTGTAAAAATATTTACTTTTTAAATTTTGACACATTTCCAAACTGTCTTCCCAAGAGTTTTCACTAAGTTTACACTCCCACCACCACCATTTTGTATTAATTCTATTGATATTTGATATCGGTGTGAAAAATAAGAAAATGTGTATCTCATTTTTATTTTTCTTTCTACTTATATTTCCCATTTACAACTAGTAATTATACTTTTTTTCTTTGGAAAGTTGCTCATTCATATGTACTTTCCATATTTTTCTATTAGGTTGTTGTTTTTCCCTTATTAATTTGCAGCCATGCCTTATATATTTTAAATATTAAGATAATTTTGTTAAGTATGTTATAAAACATTACATTTATTTTTCAATTTTGTATATATCTATTGCTGGATAGAACACTTTTCTGTGCTGTATAACAGTTCAGAACATAAATGTTATTATTTCTTCAAAGATCTTAACAAAACTTGCCTTTGGATCAATCTGGGCCTGATGTTATTTTATTAACAGTAGATCTTTTGACTTTTATTTATTTTCAAATTTTTTCTTCTTGCATAAATTTGAAAACTTTTTTTCAAAAAGCTTTCTGAAATTCTGATTTCAAAAAAATCATCTCTTTTATCTAAATTTGCAAATTTAGTGGGAAAAACTTAAATTCCTATTCTCTTATAATTAAATGTTTTCCCTGTGGTTATGTTCTTATTCTTGTTTCTAACATTGTTTTATCATGTTTATTCTTTTTCTTGATCAGATTTGACAAAGATTTAGCTATTTTATTAGTTTAAAGAGTACTTTCCAGATGTTAAATTGTCAAATAAGCACATGACAAGATCTTCTGCATTATTAGTCATCAGGGAAGTGGAAATTAAATCCGCCAGGAGATAGCATTACACAGCTATTAGTTAGGCTCAAATAAAAAGAACACTGATAATATCCAGCATTGACGAGGACGCAGAGCAAAAGGGACTCTCACATATTGCTAATAGGAACGCAGAATAGTACAGCTATTCTAGAAATCAGTTTGGCAGTTTCTCAAAAAGCTAAGTATATACTTAGCTCATGACCTGGTGATCTCGATTTTAGATATTTATCTTAGAGAAAGGAAAGTTATGTCCTCACCAAACCTCACACATTTACAGCAGTACTATTAATAATCACCTAAAGCTGAAAACATCCAGAATGTTCTTCAGTGGGTGAATAAACTGTGGTCGATTTACATAACGGAATACCATTATCAATAAAAAGGAATGAACTATTAATACACACCAGAACTTAGATGAATCTTCAAAGAATTATGCTCAGTTAAAGAACTTAAATTCAAAAGGTTACCGTATATACTCAAGTATATACGGTATATCTTGTATGATTTTATTCTGGAAATCCCCTTCTGCTCTCCCCCACAAAGAAAGCAATGGAGAATAGATGGATCTATGCTTACCCAAGCGAGAAAGAGGCCAGTGCAAAGGGACAGTCTGAGGAACTATTTCAGGGGCTGAAACTGTTTTGCATCCTCTCTGTAGTGATAGTTAAAGAATCTGTGCAGGCCAAATACTCATAGGACTATGCACTAAAAAGTGAACTTGACCGTTTGTAAGTAAAATAAAATAGAGGGTTTTTTGCTCAACTTTTATTTATGGTTCTCTATTTCATTTATTTATGCTTTGATATTAATCTTTATTTGGGCTTATTCTTTAACATTAGAAATTCCTTTTATTGAAACATACACATAAAGAGGAATGCATGTATTGTAGATGTAAACTTGATGCATTTGTACAGATTGATCATACTTAGTAAACAGAACCATTTAGAGGTTTTTGTTTTTAAGATTTAGCCTTCGCAAGTCTTTCTCAGATTTACTAAATCAGAATCTCTAAGTTTGAAGCCCAGAAATTTGTGTTTTAAATAAATAATTCTCTGGAGATTCTTTTGTAGCCAGCAGGGCACCAACTTGCATTTGTGAGCTACCATATGCATAGGAGGGTTTATGACTTGGGTAAAGAGAAAACATTAGGATAAGTCATGGAGTCCTGGAGAAAGGTGGAGGAAGGAATCCCTCTGCTTTAGGAAGAGTTCCAATGGTCATTTGAGAAAGGAACACATGGCAAAAACCTTATAGTTGCCTTCCAGTGTTATCTGTTATTTAGTAATAGAATCCTGAAATTCACTGAGACACATAGTTAACCTAGAATGAAGACTAGCACATGGCCTCCTTTGCAGCTAGATGTGGCCATGTAATTAAATTTCAGCCAATGGAATATGCGTGGAAGCATCATATATGACTTCCAGAAAGTCTTATTTTTTTTCTTTATCCATTCTTTTTTTTTAGCCCAGTTATGTCATTGAATTTTTTTTATTTCAAAACAAATTTAGGGGGTACAAGTGTACTTTTGTTACATAGAGGAACTGTGCCATGCAGAAGTCAGGACTTTCAGTGTACCTATTATGAGAATAGTATACATTAAACCTGCTAGGAAGATTTTTATTCCTCACTATCCTTTCTTATTAGTTTACAATTTCTGTTGACTGAGGAACAACTGTTTATGTACATTTCTTGTTTAGCTTCACTAATAAGCGAGAACATATGGTATTATTTTTCCATTCCTGAGATACTTGACGTAGATCTTCAGTTCCATCCAAGCTGCTACAAAAGACATCATTTCATTCCTTTTTATGGCTGAGTAGTACTCCATTATATACACACGCACAATATACACCATATTTTATTTATCCACTCATCAGTTGACGGGCACTCAAGTTGGTTCCATGTCTTTTCAGTTGTGAATTGTGGTGCCTTAAACATTCAGGTGCAGGTGTCTTTGATATAATGACTTCTTTTCCTTTGGATAGATACCCAGTAAATGCACTGCTGGATACAGGGGAAGTTCTACTTTCAGCTCTTTGAGAAGTCCCTGTACTGCCTTCCATAGCAAGTTGTACTAGTTTACATTCCCACCAACAATGTATAAGTGTTCCCTTTGCACTGCATTTGTATCAGCATCTATTCGTTTTTCACTTCTTAATAATGGCAATTCTGACAAGGGTACGGTTGTAGTTCATCGTGGTTTTAATTTGCATTTACCTGGTAATTAGTGATATTGTGCCTTTTTTTTCATATGTTTGTTGGTAATTTGTGTATCTTCTTTTGAGAAAAATCTGTTCACTTCTTTTTCCCACTTTTTGATGGAGTTATTTTGGTTTTTCTTGTTGATTTGTCTAAGTTCTTCGTAGATTCTGGATATCACCCTTTCTTCAATGTGTAGCTTGCAAATATTTTCTTCCATTATATAGGTTATCTATTTACTCTGTTAATTTAAGTCCTATTTATTTATTTTTGTTGGTGGTGTGTTTGCTTGTGGGGTCTTACTCATAAATTCTCTGCTTAGGCCAATGTTGAAAATAGATTTTCCTTTGCTTTCCTCAATAATTTAGATGGTGTCAGGTCTTACATTTAAGTCTTTAATCCATCTTAAGTTAATTTTTATGCGTGGTGAGAGATAGGGATTCGGTTTCATTCTGCTGCAATGGCTATCCAGTTTTCTCAGCACCGTTAATTTAATATGGCAAATTTCCTAAATATGTGATTTGAAGATCAATTGATCAGTTATTTTGGAATTCTCTGTTCTGTTCCATTGATCTATATGTCACTTTTATACCAGTACTATGGATGTTTTGCTTACTTTTAGTATAGTTTGAAGTCAGGTAATGTGATTCCTTCAGTTTTGTTAGTTTTGCTGAGAACTGCTTTGGATCTTAGGGCCCCTTTTTTGGTCCCATGTGAAGTTTACGATTATTTTTTTAGATCTGTGAAAAATGATGTTGGTACTGTGATAAGAATTGCTTTGAATTTATAAATCACTTTTTGAAGTAGGGACATTTTAACAATGTTGATTCTTCCAGTCCATGAGTATGAAACTTTTTATATTTCTTAGTGTCATCTATGATTTTTTTCATTGTAGAGATCTTTCACCCTTTGGTTGAGAATATTACTCAGTATTTTATTTTCATTGTAGCCATTGTTACTGAGCTCATGATTTGACTCTTAGTTTGACTATTATTAGTATATAGAATTTTTGTAGATTTTTGTACATTAATTTTATAACTGGAAACTTTACTGAATTCATTTATCAACTTTAGGAGATTTTGGTGGGGTCTTTAGGGTTTCTAGGTATATTTATAAGAGCCTATCTTTGGCAAACAGGGATAGTTTGACCTCTACTTTCTTTATTTGGTTGCCCTTTATTTCTCCCTTTTGCCCAATTGATCTGGTGAGGATTTCAGTACCATGATGAATAAAAGTGGTAACAGTGGGTATCCTTGTCTTATTCTGGTTTTTAGAGAAATTCTTTCCACTTTCGTCCATTCAGTGTGATTTGTCACATATGAATTTCATTACTATAGATATCTTTTCTCCATATCTAGTTTGTTGAGGGTTTTTATCATGAAGCGATGCTAGATTTTATAGAATGCTTTTTCTGCATCAATTGAGATGATCATATGGTCTTTGGTTCTAATTCTATTTATGTAATGAATCATATTTATAGTTTTTTGTTTTTGTTTTTTGTTTGTTTGTTTTTTTTTGAGCCATCCTTGAATTCCTGGAATAAAATCACTTGATCATAGTGGATTATCTTCTGATGTGCTGTTTAATTTGGTTTGCTAGTATTTTGTTGAGGATTTTTGCATCTGGGTTCATAAGGGATATTGGTCTGCAGTTTTCCTTTTTTTTCCTTTCTTTTCCTTTCTTTTTTTTTTTTTCTTTTTTTTGAGGCAGAGTCTCACTATGTCACCCTCAGTAGAGTGTGTGGCACCATAGCTCACAGCAACCTCAAATTCTTGGGCTTAAGCAATTCTCTTGCCTCAGCCTCCCTAAGTAGCTGGGGCTACAGGCACCTGCCACAACACTCCGCTATTTTTGTTGTTATTGTTTTTGTTGTTGTTGTAGTTGTCATTGTTTTAGCAGGCCCCATCAGGGTTTAAACCCTCCAACCCAAGTGTATGTGGCCAGCACCCTAACCAGTAAGCTACGGGTGCCAAGCCCAGTTTTCTTTTTTTATGTAGTTTTTCCTTTCCTGGTTTTGGTAATAGGGTGATGTGATTTCATAGAATAATTTAAGAAGGATTCCCTCCTTCTCAATGATGTGAAACAGTTTCAGTAGAATAGAGGCTGTTTTTCTTTGTATTGGTGATATAAGTATGTCATTCAGCCATCTTGGTCCAATATGCACTAACATCTTGAAGAGCATAGCAACTTTCCTTATTTTCAATTTAGCATTAATTGAATAGTTGTATTCCAGTCTAAATTATTCACCTAGACAATGGCTGAATTCTTACTATCTTTTTAAGAGTGATTTTATGCAGTTCTCTTTTTAAATAGAAACTTGATCTTAACTTGATGGGTCTAAATTTACTTATCAATGGTTAATAATTGCAACATTCACTTTTTTAGAGCTGAGACACTAAAGTCATCAAATATAGTGAAGCAGTATGATGAGATGGAAAACATTCTACATGTGGGATCAAGAGACGTGGTTCTTGTACCTCTTTAGCATAAAATTTGGCAATTCACATATCTATTCTGTGCCTATCCATTCATCTCCTATTTGTTCTGAGACTCAAACAAGAGAGTAGGTGTGTAATGTTTTTAATAATATGAAATATAAGACATATTAGCATCATTAGTTTTGCTTTTTTCAATTTTCTGAGTCATCTTGTCAGTGGGTTGTTGGTATTTAATGATTAGTCTTTAATTTATAGGGTTTCTCTATCTATAAAATACTGATAAGAAGAGAACTCATAGTGTGATTATTACACATAAATTTTCAGTCATTTCTGTTTTCACAACTATGACCAGGACAAAAACTATATTCATCAGTGCATTGGCAGCTCACAAGGAGTATGGACTTTTCTTGGATCCCACAGTGACAATGTCAAAACTCCTCAGATAGCATATTCTAATATTCAGTGACACACGTTTACCACAAATTTTGACAGATATAAACTACATTTCCAATAAATTGGTATGAACCAGTAGGATTCTGACAACTGAAAGGATTTCTTCTTAATTTTTCATTTGTCTTTGTCTTTTTTTCTCTGCTTCATTCATATTAAGAGGAAAGCATTTCTTTTAATATGATTAAGTATATTTATATCAGAAGCAAATCAAAAAGACATTTGTTTGTGGGACTTTTGTGGTTCAGAAGAAAAATGAAGGCAAAAGTTGGGGTGTTATTTTTTGTTTTCCCATTTCAGACTAGGTATAATTTCAACCATGAACAATCTAGAAGTAACAATTTTAATAGAACAAGTACAAATTTAATGCTTTAAACAATTGTCTATTTTCTTTCTTACTAATATTTACTTCATTTTTCAGGGACATTTAGGATTGATGGGACCTGGTGGAGAAACGGGAATTCCAGGATATAGGGTAAGCATTTGTAATTGAAAGATATATATAGTGTATATTTGTATAAAAACCTTATTTTAAAAATTATATCCAAAATATGCAAATTATGATGGAATCTCTGCTAAACCTTTCTAACATATTTCTTCCTCATCCTCCCATAAAGTGAATCTTATTTTTCATTTCAGAATGGTATAATATATAGTAGCATGGGCTTGATGGCATTAAATAGAGCATGTACAAATGATACAGAGAATATCTACTTGTCCTCTCATAGGGCCATCAAGGTCAGCCAGGACTTTCTGGATTCCCAGGACCCAAAGGAGAAAAGGTGTGTATATGCTGCTTTTTTAATCCTAAAGTAAAACATTGACTTAAAAAATTCCTGCTGAAAGAACGCATGGAAACCTTTTCAAGAATTAAAGAAGCCCTTTTCAGATTGAAAATGTTATAAATTCTAGAAGAAAAATAATAAATATCAAGTAAATAATATTTAAATAAATTATTAAAATATCTTTCATGGATTATTTGAAGATTGAGATGAAATAATATTATGTGAAACCTATACTTTGCAACCTGGAGATCTTGGTAAAAGTAAAACTAATTATTTACTAAGGAATTGGAAGGCTCTAGATTAAGTAACTAATTATACCACATCTATATCAAATGTTTGTTTTTAACTTTTTTTAGAGACTAGGTCTCATGGTGTTGCCCAGGATGGACTCAAATCTCTATGTTCATGATATTCTGCTCCCTCAGCCTCCCAAGTAATTGGGACTAAATGCATACTACCAATGTCAGCTCATTTATATTAAATTTTTTTGATGATTTAGAAATAGTTACAAAAGTACTCTTGATTTATAATATCAATGAAAACCCGTTATTTTAAGAGAATCCTTAAGCTGCTTTTTATGTAATTAAAGCACACTGACACTTCCAAGAAGAACTTTATATAAATTACAACTTTGTATAAAATATCATACACTTAGTTTCTTAAGAAAGTTTTCCACTTGAAAAAGGTAAAATCAAAATTTGTTATTTCCTAACATGTTAAATAGTAATAGTCTGTATTTTTGAAGGTTAATTTATTAATTTAGGTTTTTCTATAAATCATTATTTTCATTTTAGGGCTACCCAGGAGAAGACAGTACAGTCCTAGGACCACCTGGGCCTCTAGGTGAACCAGTAGGTCTTTTTCTAAAATTACTTTTTTGAACTTTCAAGACAAAATGCAATTACTATAGTAGATTCATGCCACCAATTGCATCTTTTCAAAGAGTTTTATTTTGTTAGTTTTATCACATGGTTTGATAGGAGAACAGTATTTGTGGTCTCAAGAATCTAAATGACATGAAAGTCTTGTATACAAACAACATGCAGGTCAAATTTGTTAACATAACATGTAGGTTCAAGGTAGTGACTTCCCAAATCTAACTTTCAGTACTGAATACATGATAACTGTTTTAGAGTTAATAAAAAAGTATATAAACATTTTAGGGCAGATAGTTCTTTGACTATCAAATTATCAAATCTGATTTATATACTTTTCACAACACCTTACACATAGTTGCCAGATAACTCAAAGTCTTTCTAACTAGTTATTAGAACAAATAACCTTTAAAGATCACTGATCTGTAATCTTATAATTAAGCATTTTAAGGGTTAACTATAACCATGGTTTTTGAAAAGTAGCTGTTTAACTTTGTTTGTTTTTTGAGACAGAGTCTCACTTTGTCACCCTCAGCAGAGTACTGTGATGTCATAGTTCACAACGGCCTCAAACTCTTGAACTTAAGCGATTCTCTTGCCTCAGCCTCCCAAGTACCTGGGACTACAGGCGCCCACCACAACACCTGACTATTTTTAGAGACAAGGTCTCACTCTTGCTCAGGCTTGTCTCAAACCTATGAGCTCACCATTCTCCACCAGCCATGGCCTCCCAGAATGCTGGGATTATAGGTGTGAGCTCCCACGCCTGGCCTTAACTTTGATTATTTGAATAACTGTCTCTATGTTCATGTTTGACTATAATGCCATCTAAATAATATATGTATATTAAATGGGTAAAATAAAAATTCTTAGTTCACAGAAATAAATATAATTGGTTATAGTTTCCGTTTTTTACATAGTATCATATAGGACAAAATAATTCTAAGGCACAAGGATCAGAGTATGTAGTCAATCCTGATATTTTAATCTAGATCTTTGGAGATGATTGAAAATTCCACTTTGTTTTAGAAGCAGATGGGAAAGTTTCTAAAATTTTTCCGATTATCGTATATACTCAAGTATAATCCGAGTTTTTTCCGGCACAAATTACTCGAGTATATACGGTAAATCAAGCCATGTCATCTAGAAGCAAACTTATGTGAATGAGTATGTAAAAATGTAAAAGGAATTTGGAAAAAATTAGCAAAAATTGCATTGCCATTCTTGTTTCTCCCAGATTCAGGTATGCCAGGATTAAAAAATGTCAGCTGAAATATAATAAACCTATTAAAATCTCACCCAACAGTGGTAGTTTTATCCAATAGACATGGGGCAGGCATGAAATTTAAACCAAGGTTAGTCTAAATAATTAAAGCAAAGTCAGAGGTTGTTGTATTTTATATTATGTCTATTAAGTTTATCCACATATGAATAAGTTAAAATTTATCAATTAATGCTCTATACTTAAATTGTTTTGCCAACTAAATTCTTTTTAAGTTCTTGTTCAGACAGTAGGTCCTAATTTGCAATAACTGATATTTCGACTTCAATTTGTTGAAGTGTTGATAATTTCAAGTTTATCACATCAAATATTTTATATTAGAAATGTTTAGAAAAGAAATTGTAGGCCTGATATTATTAGTTTAGTTTTTGCCTTGAAAAGTAAATAAGTGTATTTTTTATTAATTTATGCCATAAGAATTAAAAATGCCATAAATTAAAGAATTAATAAAGAATTTCTGATGAAGAATGGTAAAGTAGGATTAACTATTAAGTACTTTTTGAAAGATCGTTTAAATAAAATCTTATATAATTAGTGGACTTAAGTAAATGGCTGAACAATCCTGCTTAAATCTTTTTCAATCATTTTAACATTATATAAAAATATTATTTTGGTATCATTTATAATATACTTTACTCATCTAAAAATTTATACTTTTTACTTGAATTTTATTTCTTTAATATTTTTCCTCACAGAATCATTATGAGATTCTCTTCATACAATTCGGGGCTTAGTATAGTTTAATGATGTTCTTAGTGTCTTAGATGTTAGTGTCTTAGTGTTCTTAGATGATTGAAATTCATCTATTTCACTGAAATTCACTATTTGAAATTATTTAATGGGACTAAAAAAACTATTATACATTCAGGTTTATATTTTTGGCAGAAGAATAAACCATGATCCAACTGTGAAACTGATTGTTTTTGTGTGTGGTCTCTGTAGGGTCCAATGGGGGAGCAAGGCGAGAGAGGAGAGCCTGGAGTGGAGGGATATAAGGTAATTGGTGCGAGCTATTTATCTTGCTTCTAAATTTGAAAAGGCTTCCCAGTAGTTCTACTCAATTTCAAATGAAAAGAAGCATGATTGAGATAACTAGAAATGTCTTTTTTTTTTTTTTTTTAAATTCTAGAAGAATCCTAGTTCTTTCTACTTTCTGTTCCTTCTTCCTAGAATCACTGTTGACTTTTCCTACTTGGATACTTTTCCTCCATCATTCAGATCTCAGCTGAAATGTTACTTTCTCTAATGGCCCTATCTAAAATAGATCTATAACCACCACTTTGGATCATACTACTCAATTTCCTTTACAACATTTTGCACTATATTATCACTTTTTTTTTTTTTTTTATAAAGTTTTTCTTTTCTCTCTGTCTTCCTTTACCAGAAGGTAAGCTCCATGAGAATAAAATCTTGTCTCTGTTTTTCATCATTATACCCCCAATTTCTGGAACAGTAAGTATCTGGTATATAGTAAGAATTCAATAAAGTGTTGTCAAATAGATGGATAAATAGCCTTATGCTCTCAAGATTTAAGTCAGTTATTCTCCTCTTCCATTCCTTAGAAGTATTGTAAGACTAACTTAATCAACTAAAATTAGTCTGTGTGTAGAACTTACTCAGTAATATTTTTTGGAATCATGTTGTGTAGGGATATTCTGTATTCCTGCCTCTATCTTTCCCTCTGTATATAGTGTCACTTGCTAAACAAAATGGTTATCTGCTAACTCTGTGCCTCTAGTTTGTGCCTTATTCCTTCTGTCTCAACTTCTTTGACTGCTTACAGCATTATACAGACTTTTATTACATGATTCCCATCTGTCCTTTATAATTTCTCTCACATTCCCTTTTCCTCTGACTCCAACAGTAGTCTTGCCATCTTATGTAGTCCTATATTGTTATCACTTATGAAAGTTATTCAACACAAATATTTTACTACATCCTGTTACTGATTCTTTTTTTTTTTTTGCTAATTGTTTTTTAATCAGCATGCATCTTAGCATCTTAGCTCCCTAGTTTGAATGTTTTTTCTAGTTTTTATTCTTTATTTTGCAATGACTAGTTCTGAGCCCTGTGCATATGAGCTTTTGAATAATGCATTGATGAGTTATCAGCAGTTCTCAACCTGAGGATCGCGACCCCCAAGACCCTTACACAGGGATCACCTAAGACCATCAGAAAACACATTACTATTCATAAGAGTAGCAAAATTACAGTATGAAGTTGCAATAAAAATAATTTTATGGTTGGGGGTCATCACAACATGAGGAACTGTATTAAAGGTTCGCGGTATTAGGAAGGTTGAGAACAACTGGGTTAGTTGATTTGATACATCTCTCTGGATATCACCTTCTAGTTCTACCACATTTTCATCCCTTCCAGAAGGAAGCCTCATACCGATTAAGCAATTACCCTCTCTTCTTCCCAGCTGCTGGCAACCGCTATTTTTTATGTTTTTATGGATTTGTGCATGTGAGATATTTCATATCAGTGAAATCATCTAACATGCATACATCCAGCCTTCTGTGTCTGGCTTCTTTCATTCAGCCTAATGTTTTAGAATCTCATCTGTGATGTAGACTATAACAGTACTTCATTCTCCTTTCTAGTTTTGTGTGTGTGTGTGTGTGTGTGTATGTGTGTGTGTGTGTATAAGCAAATGCACATGCTTAGGTTTGGGAAAGGCCATAGACTTTGTTATACACAATAAAATAACTAAATCCCAACTTGGCCCTCACTCCTTGCCATTGGACATACATATCCAAATGGCTACTGAACATCATCACAGACAATCTCAGTATGCCCTCTAAACATGCATAGTATTAATATATAATCCTTTACAAATTTGACCTGATCCTCCTCTTGTTACGTCCTCAGTTCAGTGAATAATACTGCCAGCCATCCGGGTGCTCAAGACAATAGATGAATTCTCTTTCTCTCCGCCATTTTCCTCCCCCATACTCATCTCTCATATTCAATTGGTCACTTGTTTTGATTCTTAAATATTTCTGGAATCTAACCACCTTGCCCTACCATAGTTCAGGCTCTTATCATTTTTGCCTGAATTATTTCAATAGAAATAATTAACTAACTCTAACTAGAGTCCCTGTCCCCAGTCATAACCTTCTGCAACTCATATTCTGCTCAGCACATTCTGTCAGATGAAACTCTTATTTCCCATGCTATTTCTTCTTCCAGAATGTTCTCACTTTACTACTTGAAACATTCATTCTTCACGACTATTCACTTGGCTTATAACATCCTCCCTAAGCTTCATTTAGCCACCCAACTCATCCCGTCACTAATATTATCCAACAAATTCCATCAACTTTCAATAGCCTCTTCTACATAACTTGAAAATAACATTCACTGTAGCATATCCAGTTTTTACCACTGCAGAGAAATGGTCTTTGCCAATTTTTATTGGGATATAATGGACCAGTATAGCTGTAGTTAAAGTCCTAAAAAGTAGGTCTGTTTTGGTGAAATTTGCATTCAAATTTCACAAAGCCAAGAGAAGCAGCTGGCTAATCTACGGTCATTCTAAAAAGATCTCTGTAAAACTAAAGACAAGGGTGACAGCAGAGCCAAAATTAGCCACGATCGTTCTGAGTTATGTAGTTTTCTCTGTTCATGCTCATGTCACTTTGTAACTCCAGCTCTTCACTGTGTAACTCCAACTTTTCACCAGCCACTTTATAACTCCAGCTTTTCACCAGCCACTTCTGAATCCTGTTTGATAAATGACCCATAAGTAGTCATATTTACTTGTATCCAGCTCCCTCTTAATGGGCTTGATTTGCTGACTTTGCTCATGTTTTACCAAGGGTCATACATGGTAATGATTTTCTCTTTCATGTCATCATGTGCTATATAAAAAGCTTACCAAACTCACCTTTCTCTCATGCCACAGTTCACTTTCTAAAACAGGATTCACTTCCTTTCTCAGAAAGTTGACACTAAAAACCATAAGCATTTTCCTCACAGAATGCAAATAAAGAAGGCTTGACTTGACCTTCCTGTCAGAATAAATATTGTTAGCCTATGTGTGCAATCTCTTCTTCACCTAGCCTGGGAAAAAGGATGATAACTATCTTTCCAAAGGCATTCTTTCAGTAATATTCCGTATACAGAGAGGAGGAGGAGGAAAGGAATCTGAGTGAAGAGAAAGGTAGGGTAGGGGATAAAGAGATTACAGGTGGAATTCTTCCTGCATAACTCTCACCTGGCATGCTTGCTGAGTTTCTGTTTACACACGTGAAAAGAGAAATGTGGTAGGTCAGCATTCCTTCCTGGGGGAGCTAAGGTGATGACAGACTGCTGAATGTCAAAGCCATCTGATGTTTTATATAGTAATTTTCTCGCAGTCTCCAGCCGAGTAAATCTGCTACCCAAACAAACTGTGAAGTTAATTTGTAAAAATGGAAACCATAGTACACTCTCATAGGGGGCATAGGTTGAAAAATTAAGTTTGTTCTCAAGCTGTTTATGCCTCTGGTTATTGACTATATTATTTTTCTGAGGCTCCTATAACGCACACCCATAGAATGGGTGGCTTAGCATAACAAATTGATTTTCTCAGTTCTAAAGATCAGAAATCCAGATTCACAGTGTCACTGGGGCTACACTCCCTCTGGAGCAGTGTTTTTCAATCTTTTTTTTTATCACACAGCACACTTGAACCTATAGTTAAACTTCCATGGCACACTTAAATTATGTTGATTTAAAAAAAAAAAAAGTTAAAAAAAGAATATACTAACTATGCTTGAACTTCATTTGAAAATAATTTAATTAATGATCCTTAAAAAATTTCCTGGCACACCTAAGATCCTCTTGAGGCACACTGGTTGGAGATCACTGCTCTAGTGGCAGAACCCTTCCCTGTCTTTTTCCATTTCTGATGGCTGTCAGCATTCCTGTGGCTACATCATTCTGATCTCTGCCTCTGGCCTTTTCACCTGTTGTTTGTTTTAATCTCTCTTTGTGTCTCTTATGAAACCTCCTATTCTATGAGGGATATAGGGTCCACATTGGTAATCTAAAATAATCTCATTTTGAGGTCCTTAACTTAATGACATTTGCAAAGACCCCTTTTCCAAATAAAGTCACATTCACAGATTCTGGGGATTAGGAAGAGACACATCTTTTAGGAGGCCAACATTCAACTCACTACATTAATTCATATTAAAAACAAAACAAAACAAAAAACTACCCTCTACATGTTCTCAGTCATCATAATGTCCAGGGCTATGTTCGATCTTCTTTCTAAAAAGAATCATAGTCTGTATTATACTTAAATTATTTTGCAACACTTTGCTACCATTTAGTAGTCTTCCATTCTCTTAAATCACATGTCTCTGCTTACTCTAATAACATCTTTTCCACTCCTAGGGTCATGTGGGTGTACCTGGATTAAGAGGTGCCGCTGGACAACAAGGGCCGCCAGTATGTTTTGAAAGCATTCTTTGTAATTCCTGGCATTTAAAAAATAATAATGTTAATATAATGTATTTCATCTCTGTTTCATGTGTCATTTCTGTTTTGGTTCCTATTAAAGGGTGAGCCAGGTGACCAGGGTGAACAAGGACTAAAAGGAGAGAAGGGATCTCAAGTAAGTTGAAATTGTTTAAAACAATTTGAAATTTATTGTTAGCTGAGAAAGTAGGGGCACAGGAAATTGCTATTTATTATAATTCAAAGGCTCCTTTATCCCTCCAGAAAAGGAACCACTCTCAGCCTCTAAATAGAGTGTTTATCAATAATTGTTCTAAAACTTAATTATTGATTAATTCATACATTTTGACTGTTATTCAAATTTTCCGTTACCACCAGCCTACTCTGGATTTGTAAAAATTGTCAAAATTGGTTGTCCCAAACTCATAGTCTCTTCTTGAAATTTCAAGCAAAAATACCAACAAACCTTAATGCCAGCATTACAGAGTGAAAAATATATCAATTAAACCTCTACCGCTGTCGTAGAAGGTATTAAGGAAAAAATTAAAATTTATCTGATGATGCTTGTTAAAGCATGGTAATGTTCAGGACAGTTCTGATAGACATAGAAGCTACTGCAATGGAATTTCATGGAAGAGAGAGATTGGGCGCAATTCCAAATGCATAGTTAGCCTGGCCAAGTGGGAATTTATAGCCTAGGAGCAGGATGGTATCAATGAATGGAAAATTGATCACAGAAAACCTCAGAGGTCAGGGACATTCTGGATAAAGCAACCTAACAAGATTCTGATTGAAGACAGGTCAGGGTGATCAGACATTACCAGGGTCATGGTGAAGGTTTAGATATCAGGTACCCAGGGTGATCAGGTATCAAAGGTGGGGGTTCTTGCTAAACTGATATAGCAGAGTTCTTTGCTAAAACTATATTTTACAAGGAAGTGCACAGATGTGTCTAGGAGAGAAAAAGTTTGGCCTTCTGACTAAAGTTTAGCCAAGCAAAGAATTTTGTCACAGGACAAGGATGGAAATAGTAATTTGCCTACACAGACTTATAATTGGTTTAAAAGATATTTTAAGCAGCAGAATGGTATTTCCATGTGGCCAAGAACAGAATATGGCCCTGAGAGTTTGGGGAGGCCTTACATGTGAATGAGAAAATAGTTGTACAAGCCAGCATAGTCAAAGCTTCTGCCAGGAGGGCTAGGGTAGATGCCAACAAGGTGGGATGATGGTATCTAGGGTTCAAAAGGGATGATGTGCATTTCAGTGGATACCATTGTGAATGGATGATGACCAAAGACTAAAATCACTTCCCATTCCCCTTCCCCACCACTGCTACCCAGATTTTAACTACATACTTGAGAAGAAGACGAATGGGGAAAACAATCAAATGCAGGGTATTTGAGTGAATGGAGTTAAAGGCAGGCAATTGATTAGATTTCTACCACTTAGGATCCCACTACCAGGTATGATGGGCACTCAGGACAGATGAGTTTTTTTTTAAAAAACATAAACAAAGGTGTATTTTTAATATGCCATACATGCATGTATCATATTCCAAACACTCAAATAACAAAATAAAAACAAAGAGATTCATATGTTATCACAAATTAATTATATTTAGAGTGCCCATTAAGTGAGGGATTATTTTAGAAAAAGTTGAATGTTGTGCCTTGAAATCTGCATCTATGGGCCTATCATGAAAACTAGAAAGCTCTTCAGACTTGGATGGGCATCAGGAAGCAGCAGCTCATAGTAGAGTAACACTAAGAAATTATAAATATGAAAGATATTTTAACAGTCTATTTGGCTATTTCTAATAGGAGAATCATGGCAAAATCTATCTATCGAACACTAGAAGTGTTTAACAAGTAAGACTGTAGTCTCTGCTATTCTTACATGTTCAGTTCAGAAATGATCTCCTTATTATAGTTATTGGGACTATAACAAAAAGAACAGAGGCCAGCTAGAAAAACCATAGTCTTACAAGGAAGGTTTTAAATACATGTGTTAATAGATTATCTAAGTGGAGGACATTGTTAGGTGTTATGAGCTGAATGGAGACATGCCCTCAAATGCGTATGTTGCAATCCTAATAGTAATAGTGAGGTCTAGTGGTATTAGGGGGCCACTGGGAGGTAATGAGGCCATGAGGAGGTAGTCTGCATGAATGGGATTAGTGCCCTTATGAAAGGGACTCCAGGGTGCTCTTTAGCCCCCTTTCAGCCAGACTGCTTTAGTTATCCTAAGTGTCATCTCTGTGCCTAGATCTTCAAACTTATCAGGGAGTATTAGTGATTTTAGCTACATTAAAATGTAGGAAAGGACAGAGCAAAGATCTTGAGAGATTTGTTTTTCTCTTACTTCACCTCTTCCCTTTTTCCAATTTGAGGATCTTCATATCCCCTTACTTAGTGAAAACTCCTACAGTATTATTATTATTCTAAATATGTTATTTATAGCATAAACTTTATGACTTGAATTCCTTTATAACCTTGATTTTTGATACTTAAAGATGGACTTTTAACATGTAAGGGTCAGGATTTTATATTTGAAAAGCATGGTTTTGAAACTGAAAATATATTGCTCCCATCATGAGTTTTATTGGATTATTTTGAAATCTTAAGCCAAGGAGAAATCTATTTTGAAAATCAAAAGTATACAACAGATATACCTCTTTGCATTACTATGAAGGAAAAACCACACTGGCTAACATATTTGAATATTATCATGATTTGTGTGCTATTCATTAGTACTATTCAAGATGACTACAATCAGAACCTTTTTCACTATTTAAAATAGTCTCTCTCTCTCTCTGTTTTTTTTTTTTTTTTTTTTTTTGCTTTTTATTGTGTTCTGAAAGTTCACTTCATATTTTACCTACAAGACCATATTTTACCTACAAGACCATATTTTACCTACAAGACCATAAGCATATTTTATATGCTTCAATTAAACCCAGTTTAACAAGTATCCCATGTTTTGATTCCCTCACCTTTAGAAAAACTTTGCATTAGTGACTTTTAAAACAATTAACATAATTTTGAAAGTTGAAGATACCTTGGTCCATATTAGTCCCCTTATCAAATTCTAACAAAGTTGGGTTTTTATCTTATTCAGAAAATGCTTTTTTTGTATGTGAAAGCATATGCTGTTGCTTCTTAAAATATTTACACTCATTTTCAGCAGACATAAAATCTTCTAAAGCTGTTCTTTTGTTGTTTTTGTTTGGTTGAATCTTTGGCACAATTTTTCTTCGGTTTTGAATAACTTAACATCCTATTTTTTGTGAAATTATTCTGTTTGTGAGAACTCCTGATGATTTCTGAGAATTATGTCTGGTAATGACCATATGATTCTTTTTCTTATTTGTGAACCAGATCACTTTTTTCCACATTTTTCTTCTTAAAATACTTTTAGGATATCATCAGAATAAGGGCATGATTTGCAAGGACCAAGTTCCTAACTATCCTGGCAGACCAGCTACTGCTGAATCAATTACAATTTAAGACATCTCACACATGGAAAAACAAACAGTTCCGTGGGAAATGAATATCTTTTCCTTGAGTCACAAGTGTGTTGTTCTCCGTGCTTCCAGAGAAGTACATCGTAAGCCACCAGTCCATGTCCCTTACTGCACTGCAGGAACTGTGCCTTGCCCCTCCCAGCACATAACAGGATCCCTGATACATAATACTCCATAAATGTTCACTGAATTAAGTAAGTGTTTAGCCACTTCCAAAATGGGTCATTAATAAATGACCCCAGGTTCAGGCCCTTCCTGAACCTGGGGTCATTTATTAATCTACTCATTTCTATTTTAGAGCTATGATTTAAATTCTTAAATGATAGAATTTGGAGGTAAAGGAAAGTCACAGATGATCTAGTCAAAGGGTCTCGTTTTCAGATGAAGAAGGTGACTCCAGGAGTTGAGTGGCAATCCCAGTGGTACACAACGAGTCAGTGGTGGTACTTGCCACAGCAGCCAGGTCTCAGTCTTGTTTTCCATGGCTTCAGTTTAAGTAAGTTTATTACAGTCAATTGACAACTATGCTTCTCCTTTTTAGGGTCAAAAGGGGAAAAAAGGAGCTCCTGGTCCATCTGGGAAGCCTGGAATTCCTGTAAGTAATAGGCCTCTTTCATCTTTCTTGCTTTTCTAAATAGAATTGGCAACTTTAGCAAGTGAAAGGTTTGGGGCCAATTATATCATGTTGGATAAATCAATTTGTCTTGAAAAAAATTTTTTTAAACTCATGCTGGAGCATAGAGGGAACAAAATATGACCATATCTCATAACCGAACTTGCTGTTTAAATGTAAGTGCCTGCAATTGAAGGGTGCTATTTCCCTGTATTATGGAGCCCTCCCTGCGGGCTCATCTTTGTTTCTAACAGGGAACCACTGGAAAATAGGGAACTTGGACCCAAATAAATGGTGACAAAGGTCAGAGATCCTCAAACATAATTAAAAAGGCATGAGCTAGGATATTAATTGGAGCACTCAGCCTCTTATTCTCCTGGCAAATAGAACAAAAAGTATTAGAAACTTTTTTCATCACAGAACAAAGATTACTTTTCCCTATCTGTCAGTTTCCTCTTGTGGCCAGGCAGACATGTGTTGACTGACGTGTTAACAAAGACTTCCATCTGGTGTCCCCTAGCCCAGGCTTCCAACACAGGGTAGCCTGTGTTGGTTCAAAAAATTAGAGAACATAAATGTAAATTACATAAGCACGTTTGAATCCCAGATTCTGACAGATAAAATCCAGTTGTCAAGAAGAAAAACAACATTTTAGGTTTTTCTTCAGTAATGTAATTATCAGCTTCAAAGTAGCAACAAAAAGAGGCATAATTAGTTTCTTAGGAAAATAACAAAATACAGGGGTTTGCAGATTGTGAATGATAGCTTGTATCCCAACTGACAGGTGCATATAGCTGATCATTTCTCCATAGCTGCATAAAGCGTCAGCTGGCCCAATGAAAAATACCAGAGAATTATATGAAGGCTCCAAAAGTTACAATAACTTTCCAATTAGCTTAGCATTTTTGTTTAGGGAAGTTTTAAAAAACTGTTATCTGTGGAATCCAAATAGGGAACAGAGAACAATGTGCCCTAGGACAAAGTATAAGAATGTAAAGTCCCTCCCTTTAACAAGTTTCTGAAAAGGTATTTGTCATATAAACATCTGTCTAGCATCTCTCTTTAATCCAAGGAATTTTTAATTATCAAGGGTCTTCCAGGCCTACCTGGGCCACAAGGCATGCAAGGCCAACCTGGAGCAGATGGCATTTCAGGAAACGCTGGAAAAGTTGGTCTACCAGGAAAACAGGGACTTCCTGTGAGTAGTGTGACTCTCTCTTTGATCTTTATTTCTTATGCCTAAATGTCTCCTTGCTAGACAGGCATATTTCTGCTGTTTGTCATAGCTTTGGCACTGGCTTAGTTTAAGCCAGTTATTTCTTTAATAGTTATTTTTGGAGCTGTATTTTTGATTTCCAGGGAATGTCAATGGGTACATTCTCTTGGGTATTTTATATCTAATAACCTATAGTATTAATAATATATTCCATTTTATACATATAAAATCTTGTAAAGAAGATCTAAAAAGAAGCAAAATTGTAAAGGTTACATAACCCAGCTGTACTTTGACCTCATCAAAGGTTTTCAGCTTCCTGTGGAACATTTAGGTCTTGGCGGTAACTCAAGGCAGGCTCTGTCAAAAGTAATTTTCTCTAGCTCAGCGTTTTACAAGAATTGCATGAATATTTTCTCTCTGTTCATCTAGTGATGATGCAATGATATAAATTCACTCTTAGTTTTATGCAAATGTCTATATTGTTTATTTGATCAGAAATTTAAAAATTGTACTTTTTCTTCACTTAGTCATTCTCCCTTGTTCCTTCCCTAATATCATCCCAATCCAGATATTTTGTTATGCTAGGTTATATTGTCACTTGAAACATTAGAAGAAGAAGAAGTAACCGTATACTTCTATACACACAAATACTCCTAAGAAGAAATTTTTGTGATGTGAAAATTATATGAAATATTAATTTTAGTATTCATAAATTAATTTATTGGAGCACAACCAGTTTATTTACATATGGCTGATTTTGCACTACAATAAATGTAGTGACCTACCAAATTTTTTAAATGTTTTTTCTACTTAAATTATCCAGGGTTAATTTCTGGTGTTTACAAGTACAGACTCTGACTAATACAGAAATCTAATAAAATGAAATTATGGCCATATATTTTAGTAAATGAAAGTCATCAGTAACTTTAGAAAAGAACCATTCAATTTGAGGTGTCAGGGGGCAAGAGTAGAATTATGGTGCTTGAGGAGAGAGTGGACAGTCAGAAATCAAGATACGCAGACCATACAGTGGGAAAGTGGGTTCTAAAGCAGAAAGTGGGGTAATAACTAGAGAATGAACTTCAGGTAGAAAGTTACTTTTTTTTTATTATTATTGTTGGGGATTCATTGAGAGTACAAAGAACCAGGTTAGATTGATTGCACTTGTTAGGCAAAGTCCCTCCTATAATTGTGTCCCACCCCCAAAAGGTGTGTTACATACCATGACCCCTCTACCCCTCTCCCTCCTTTCCTCTTTCTGTTCTTCCCTTCCCCCATTCCCCTCTCTCCTTTCCTCTCTCTGCTCTTCCCTTCCCCCACCCCCCACCATGTACTAGGTCATCAACTGTCCTCATATGAGAATTGAGTACATAGGATTCTTGCTTCTCCATTCTTGTGATGCTTTACTAAGAATAATGTGTTCCTCTTCCATCCAGGTTAATATAAAGTATGTAAAGTCTCCATCTTTTTAATGACTGAATTAAAATATATTCCATGGTATTTATGGAATATATAATCCATTAATATATTAATCAATTCCTGAGTTGGTGGGCAATTAGACTGTTGCCACATTTTGGCAATTATAAGTCGAGCTGCAATAAATAATCTAGTGCAAGTGTCCTTTTGGTAAAAAGATTTTTTTCCTTCTGGATAGATGCCCAGTAATGGGATTACAGGATCAAATTGGAGGTCTAGCTGGAGTTCTTTGAGAGTCCTCCATACTTCCTTCCAAAAAGGTTGTATTAGTTTGCAGTCCCACCAGCAGTGTAAAAGTGTTCCCTTCTCTCTACATCCACACCAGCATCTGCAGTTTTGAGATTTTGTGATGTGGGTCATTCTCGCTGGGGTTAGATGATATCTCAGGGTGGTTTTGATTTGCATTTCTGTAATAACTAGGGATGATGAGCATTTTTTCATATGTTTGTTAGCATAGCAGCTACCATTTGTTAGGAGCCACTATGTGACAGGCATTATGTTAAATATTACACATGCATTTTTAAAACCTATTTAACCCCTAGAGCAACTCTCTGCCTAAGGCATTATAATTTCTACTTTGCAAATGAAAAAACTGAGGATCAAAAATAAGTAAACTTCCCAAAGATGACACAAGGAATTTCCAGAGTCCAGATTCCAAAAAGATGTGTGACCCCCCTCCCCCAAAGCCTACACTCTCACTCGCTAAAATAGGCCCATCCATTAGCTCATTGAACTCGAGAGCTCTGGTGGAGGTGTCCTTGGAGATGAAGTGATTACAGGTGAGAAAATCAAGGCTCAGGGGGTTAAATGACTTGTTTAGAGAAAATATAAGGAGCATACTGCAACATAGAAAAACGTTTGCTTAATAATGTAATGAAGAAAAAAAAAAGCTGTGTGTATAATTGTTCAAATGTGATGATCACAGGTATGTAAAAATAGAAGTATCTGTGGGTGTGCTGACTACTGATCCAGAATATTCTAGGACAGTCCTTGGTTTAAAGTTTCTGACTGTCGTCAGTCCTGTATCAGATGCTCTGCTCTGATTTTAGGAAACTTGGGGAAATATGGCTACTTTACCTAAAGCTAAAGACTATACTGAAGGTGTTTAAACAGTTACTGCATTTTGTAAAATATGAAACTTGGAAAAACTCAGGGGTGGTATCTGATACAAATTTAGAAGATTAAGGAAGCAGACATTTTGAGAAGGTATCTTACTTAGCCTTACCAATTAATGTAAATTGATATCAATGTCTTGCCTATTCATTAAAAGTCTACTCCAGTCATTGGATTTCTGTGGTGATTGTTTTTTAGAGGTTAATCTTGACCAATTCTATTTTAAGTTTTGTTTTTTTTTTTTTCCCACCAGTACAAGTTAGCAGAATCAAGAGAGGAACCTTATATTTATTTCAAATAGTAAAGAAACTGATATAAGTTGGCTGTTTTAGAAAGGTTATTTGGGATTCCTTTACTTGATTATCCTGCATTTGTGTGAGTTCTCTTTATTCATTTTATTCATTCATTTATCTGTCCATTCATTCAACATTTACTAGTCTGCTGTGGTGTACCAGGCTCTGCACTGGGTACCAGGAACATGATAATGAATACACCTTGGTGCCTACCCACAAGAGTTTCACTGGTAGAGTTAGAAACATAAACGATGATTATAACACGGTGTACTCAGGGGGTGTGCAGTGAGGATCTGTCCAGGAGACTATACTGGGCACTTTCCTAGGCTATAGAGAATGAGATCTCTGACCCTGCCCTCAGAGAGTTCGCAGTCTGTGAGATAGACAATAAATAAGCCTAAACTATTACAAATGACCATCACTTACAAGGGAATTAGGTGGAGTTCAGGGATGAAGAACAGATCAGAGAGCCTGTTTCAGCAGATAGCCCAGGAAATGCCACGACAGAGGCAGGTGCTGAGGACTGTGAGACTATGGATAGGCCATTAATAAATATACCCTGTGGTGGGGGGAAGGTCAGGGAAGAGTTCCCAAGGAAGGTCCCTCAGACTGAGTCTGAAGATAGGGAAGAGTTCAAAAGGAAAATGTCAAGATGGGCAATCCCAAGAAAGAGAATGTGTTGGGGTGACAGAAAACATGGCCAGCAAGTGATTCCATGGCATAGGGGCACAGGGTTCAGGTGGGAAGGGGACAAGATAAGGTTGGAGGGATAAAGCAAGGCCAGATCACTTGTGGCTACAAACGCCAGGTAAAGCAGCTTAGAATTTGTCTGGATAGTGATACAATGTAGAGATGACCAACCCATGACCCGTGGCACCGGAGGACCCCAGAGATTTCCTTGGGCCTCATAAAGCCAGACTACATTGTATTTTACTACCATGACCAAGTTGCTTGCTTTAAAAGGGATGCCATGGGTTACTGTTGAAGATTTACCTGCTTTTCTTTTTCAGCTCTTGAGAAACATGGGCTTGAAAGTCCTCTTGGGGTATTTTACCTTACACTGCCTAAAGGCTGCTCCCTCTTCCCTAAAGAGAGACATAAAGGGCATCTGGACACACAAAAAGATGATGTTCAGTGTCCCTAAGGGGCAGGTATACAGGCAAATTTTGATCCTGGGTATGCCAGCTGGGACCTTGGATAATTGCTGTGTAAGAAACCAAACATGAATCTGGGCTAACCAGAGAGGTAGATGGACAGCTCCCTGAGACTCTTGGGGACACCCAGGGACCTGAATCTGCAGGGTCATCTGTCTGAGGTCGAGGTTAAAGCAGCGAGGCTCTGAGCCAGGCTCTGAGAAAGCAAAACTCCAGACGCTGGTGTGGTGTGTGCAGTCAGCTGTCCTCCTTGCTGAGGCAGCTTCAGCTTCAGAATTTCCCCTACCACTCAGGAGTGGAGAAAAGCTCCCCTGGAAACACTGGAGCCTTGCTAATCAGGTATTGGGTTTCTCAAGTCAATGGTTTGGTTTGAGAAAAAATGAAGCGATTGCATTTGCACTGTGAATTTTTGAAGACACTCCTGCAAATTATACATGTAAAATAAGACAACCTAGAGTGAGTTGATCTAAGAGCTAATGTTTTGAAGGACGTTTAATGGATGTTAGGAGACAGATGCTCTCTGATTGTCTTTGGGGCAGGAAGCCTGTGCTTGGGCCAGCACAGCATAACCTGGGTGAGAAAACTCTGTAGTTTTATGAGCCTGATAGAATCTGTCTTAGAGATAGTCATTTCTATTGTCCCAGTTTGCAGATGAAACAGTGGAGACTTAGAGGAGTGAATGACTTCCCCAAGGTCGTTTGCAAGGTAAAGGCAGGACAGGAAGTGGAACTCTGGGTGTCCTAATTCCCTGGGCCAGGTCTCCAACAAAGTGCTGCTACTGCTGGAGACAGTGGTGAGAGAGAAGAAAGAGCAGAAAAATAGGAAAAAGAAACAGAGATGCCCCAAAGAATTGGGAGAAGAGAAAGGAGGAGTAGGAAAGTGAAGGAGGGAGATCAACTTTTGACTAAAACCTTAATCCAAAGATCAGCTGTGGGTTTTTCCTTTTCTTTTGGTTTCTCCAAATTCCAAAGAAGGTAATGCACTGCTGGCCTGATTGTGTTTCAACTCCAAGACACAGCACAACATTTGAAAAGTCCATTGTTCTGTGTTGTGATAATATAACTCTCTGTAAATGGTGCAGTCCAGTGTACAAAGTACCGCCCCTCCGACTCCACTGGTGACCTACCGGGACAGCTGAATGCCTTCTGGTCCGCTGAGCCCAGAAGAGTGGGGCTGGGCTTTCAGAAACAGCTGGGCTGATTCATGTGGAACAAAAGCCAGCTCTTCCTGCTAAATCCCTGGCAGGCATGGGCTGTGAGGCCACTGGGCCCCTGGGCCCCTCCACGGAAACGTCTTGATTCAGCTCCAGCAGTGTCAGCCTCCTCCCGCCTGAGAGCCTTCAGCAGCTTTCCACTGCCGGGTCCCTTCAGCTTGGCATGCTCCCTGCCCCACGTGGGAGGCAGTGGCTTCGGAGGGAAATCTGGGTTCTAGTCCCAGCTCTGCCAATTCCCAGCTATGTAAATGTAAACAAGAGACTTCACCTTGCTGAGCCTCAGTTTCTCCATCTGGGAACTGGGAGTGAGAGTAGCTCCAATCTGAGAAATTTGTTGTTGGGTTTAAAGGATACTATTGTCCTCCTGTTTCGTGAAAGCCTGATGCATTTTCCTGCCTGGTTTGGTCTTCCATAACTCACTTTCTCCGTGTACCCTGCAGCCCAGATATGTGGCTCCAGCTCACTCACCTTAAACACCTCTGTGCCTTTACTTAGGGGGTTCCCACAAAGATACCAGCTACTGTTGCCAGAGCCCTATGTCCTAGGCCTAAACATTGATAACTTCACTTGATTTCCCCACTTTTTGAGTGGACACTATTTTCAGGACAAGATACCACGGCACGGAGAGGTTGAGTGACTCAGGGGTTCCTCTGAGAGGAAACAAAAATAATACGATCTCAAAGATTTTTTGGTGAGTGAATGAAGGGATTTTATGAATTTTTTGTTATTTCTAAAGCATAGCATTTTGAAATCTTTCTTAAAATAGTTCTATATTTCTGAAGCAACTCTAAATGCCTTCCATCCAAAGAAACTGTGAGTTATAATCAAGTGTCACGTGAAGTGTATAGAGAAGGGCCTAACATCAGATCTAATCAGGTGCTAATGAAATTAAACAGGCTAAGGTGGCTCATGCCTGTAATCCTAGCACTCGGGGAGACAGAGATGGGTGGATTGCCTGAGCTCAGGAGTTTGAGACCAGCCTGAGCAAGAGTCAGACCCTGTCTCTATAAACAGAAAAACTAGCCCAGCATTGCGGTGGGTGCCTGTAGTCCCAGTTGGGAGGCTGAGACGAGGCTTTCTTGAGCCCAAGAGTTTGAGGTTTCTGTGAACTATGACACCACAGCACTCAGCCCCCGGGCACCAGAGTGAGACTCTGTCTCCAAAACAAAAACAAAACAAAAAACTAATTATAATTTTTAATTATAATTAATTTATAATTAATTATAAAATAAAATAACTGGACAAACACCTTCCTGTACAGAGAATTTGAAAATGTCTGCATTGGCAGCTCTTGAAATTCAAAGTGGAATTTTCTCCAGTCTTCCTGACATGTCCTAAATCACTCTGTCTGATCAAATTCATCTCTGGTCACTTTCCTCACTAATTAATTAATCCAATAAAAATGTGCTAAATTGGCTCGGTGCCTGTGGCTCAAGTGGCTAAGGCGCCAGCCACATATACCTGAGCTGGCGGGTTCGAATCCAGCCCGGGCCCTCCAAACAACAATGATGGCTACAATAAAAAATAGCTGGGTGTTGTGGCGAGTGTCTATAGTCCCAGCTACTTGGGAGGCAGAGGCAGGAGAAGCGCTTAAGCCCAGGAGTTGGAGGTTGGTGTGAGCTGTGATGCCACAGCACTCTACCCAGGGTGATTGCTTGAGGCTCTGTCTCAAAAAAAAATGTGCTAAATTTCTGCTCTGTGCCAACCACTATTTGACACTGGGATTATATCAGAAAACCAAGCAAATACACTTCCTCCCTCCTCTGGGCTTCCAGTCTAATGAGACATACACATGAACAAAAGATCTGAATTCAGAGAATTGAACTGGATGGGGAGACCAGGGTATTGTGCACAAGTGCACAGGTAAATGTTAAACAGACTCTTGGAGGCAGTGGGAAGGGAAGCCCTGATTTATAGCCTTTGCTAAATTCCATGGTGTAAGTATTCCCACTGTGGCTGACTTCGGGGTACCAGCGTGATATCATTGACTGTGTGATATCATTGAACGTGGAGTTGAGAAGAAAAGCACGGTTATATAGTATTTCTACCAGACAGACAGCTAAAATAACCTCAAGAGATGCATAGTCGTGAAGTACAGTAAAATAAGTAATAAGTTTCAAGAATTTATTACCTTCATTTATAATGTATTTAATTATAAGTTTATATAAATTATTATGGAAGGCTGTGCTTAACAGCTGGCTATAATAATTCATGGAAATTGAACAGCAAGCTCTTGTGAACTATTTTGGGCAAATAACAGAACTGGTGCAAATAACAGACTTCTTCCTTTCCCTTCTGCCTTTCTCCAGCCTCCACACCTTTGCTTATTCTGTGCCCTTAGAAGGCCAACGGAGTCCTTCCGCCTAGTGAAGCTGCTTCTCTGCCAAGCTTCCCCTCCCCTTTCCTCTGGGAACTGGGCCTCTCCATCTACAGGTTACAGAGGGAGCAGCCATGTGATGTGACCCTGCCACTCTGGCTAGAGTTAATTGGATAAAGGGTAGGAATCTGACCCAAGTTAGGATGTGAACCACAAGCAAAGATTCTAGCTTGCTGCTGGTAAAAGCCATTTTCTGGAAAGGAGAAGTGCTTGTGTGATTGAGGCAGAGGAATGAAGCAGATGGGATGAGATAAAAGATGGGGACAGAGTACTTTCTGGGTTTGCTCTACTTTGGGTTCTATCCTGTGGCCCCAGGGGATAGTCCATCGTCTCCTGAGAGCGTCCCTTCAAGTAATCCCTTCCACAAAATCACTATCTCCTCTGCTTCAAGGAACTTATATAAAGCATTTAATGCTTAACAAATACTTGTCATAATAACTTATTTTCCTGAAGCTAACTCCAGAAGGGGTCTGCAATCAAAAGAGCCCCAACGATCCCAAGGTCTTTTCCTAGCCAGCTGCCCAGCCTTCTCCTCTGTGAGCTTCTCCACACCCATCTACTCATTTAACAAGTCTTGCAGCTTTCTCTGCAAACACGATGGAAGATGACCACCTCGGAATGGCAGCCTTGGAGTTTATCAGTCCTCACAGGCCCAGTTAGTCAACCAGGACTATCATGTCCCAAGTGCCAACTCCAAACCTGACAGTCCAGCTTGGTTCTGGGCTCCGCTCCTATGCTGTCAACTGTGTTGTGAAGGGAGGGTTACGGCACAAGTATGGGTGCCAAGTGAGGGCCACCCCTTTGGGTGGGAAGAGACATCAGGAGAGCAGGTACCCCCACACTGCAGACTGCACGACTTGCACGTGGCATTTGTTTCTCCCCATCTGTGCTCCAAGTTCTTCCATCAGAAGAGGTCTACATTAGCAAGACACACACTCTGAGGTGACGATCCAGGGCTAACTCGTCATACTGATGCCTAGATCCACTGGGAAGAGGAGTACAAAAAAAGAGGCAAGAAAGGAACAAGGGTAGGACATTAAGGCAAGGGGATTTGTGGGCATCCACGTAAGGCAGGCTTGACGCTGAAAGGGCAGGCCAAGGAACATCCTGACCAGCTGTGAAACACACATGTTGATGCAAGGCACTAGGAACTCGCCTGGACCTCTGATACAGCACCGGTCATCACCACCATCATTACTGTCATCATCCTCATTATTATTTCTGGTGATAGCCTGTGCCTATGGTGATAGCCTGTGCCACCAAGTGCAACAATCACAGGGTTATAGGTGTCCCTTTGCTCTCTTGGCCTCAGTTTTCTCAGCTCTAGAATAAAGGGTTGGAGCAGATGTGGTCCAATGTTTCCTCCATCTTGATATGCCATTCTTCTGTTCTGTGGAGACACAAATTCAGAGGTCTACCTCCCTGGGCCTGAGAGAAGTTGCTGGGGTTGGAAATGACATGTTAGATAATTCCAGGGCATGTGTATGCTGGGGCTTATAATCAAAGAGCTTGGAGCCAGGTAGCCTGTGTTTCTGCCTTTCTCCCCACTGGCCCTGTGGTGGGCCACAGACAGCCTCTGGAAAAAAAACAGAGAGTGGCAGAGAGAGGGGTGGGGGGTGGACAAAGAAAGTGAAACTGGGCAGTTTCCCAAGCCAGGAAGGGTGGCAGAGCTGAGGCTGAGACTCAGGCATAAAGGACCAGACTGTACAGCATCACTTATGTGACCACCATGGTCTCATCTGGAAAATGTACATGGTGCTATCTACCTTGGGAGGTGGAGTAGGGAGGTGAGAGTGAAAGTTGGCAACGTATGGGAAGCCCAGAGCATGGCATGAAACATTTGATTGGTTCCTGGGATCACTGATAAACAAAGAGAGAGAGGAACAAGAGGAAGAGCCAGGCTGGGATTCCCCAGGTTCTGTGCCTTCCCTGGCTGCTACTCAATGGAAAAATCAGAAAGTGGGTGCCATGCTCCTGGCTTCTCTGCTACTTAAACAATACCAGCTTTTCCTGCTCTGATCCCCTAGCAGAACACGGGGCTGCTGCCAGGACCTAGGCTGGAAATGGACATCTTGGTCATCCGGTCCAGTTTCCCATGTATGAATCCTCCCAAACTGGAGTTACAGAGCACCTGCCAGAGGCTTGGGAAGCCACGTTTGCACCAGGACAGTTGGGAGGCTCTCCCATGCCCAAATGGCCATTTCTCAAATGCATGCTGTTGAGATAAATAAAATATTGTTTAAATGCTACCTTGCACTCATCATTCTGACCAGTGTGGATTTTCTTAATCTTCTAAATTAATATCTGCCACTACACTAACAAGAACATCCATTTTTGCAGAGCCTACAGACCTTGCCACTGTGCTGGGTTTTTCTCGCACTCAGTCTCCCCAACACACTAGGAGGCTGAGGCAGAGACCGGTGAAGTCACTCGAGCAAAGCTATGGCAGGAGTAAGCGTCAGGGATTCCAACCTGGGCCTTCGGCCTCCACGGTCCCTGCTCAGTGTTCCCGGACAGGGACGCACTTGTGCGACATTTCTTGCCTCTTCATTCCGAATGAAGTTGGGATCGTCCTTCTCCTTTATTCCCCCGGTGGCTGCTGCCGTCGCCCGGCTTTGCCGGAAGCCCACTTTGCTCCGCTGGGGCTCTGCCTCCTGCAAGTCCGTCCTGATCCGGACCTGAAACCTGCCTCGGCCGGTCCTGGCTGCGGCCTCACCGGAGCCCGGAGCTCCCCTAAACCCCTGCAGATCTCCTCTCCATGCTCCGGGCATCAGTTTCCTCCTGGGCACAGCAGGGGGGTTGATGCTTTCCTGCCAGGGGCTGCCCTGCACCAAGGCCAGCCTGGAACGGGGCTCCCGGGCCCCGCGGAGCGTTCGGGCGGGGCTGCCTCTCCCCAGGCGACCACGGCCCGGCCGCCCCGCCCCGCCCCGCCCCGCCCCCCCTGTCGCCTGCCCCGCCCCGCCCGCGCCCTGCCCACCCGGCCGCCCCGTCCCGCCCCGCCCGCGCCCTGCCCTGCCCACCCGGCCGCTCGCCCCGCCGCACCCCCGCCCCGCCGCCGGAACCAGCTGAGCACAGCTGGACCCGCAGCCGCCGTCGCCAGCGCCGCTGCAGCAGGTAGGGGACGGGGCGCCCGGGGCCCGGGTGTCTAGGGCTCCTCCGAGCCCGGCCCGGTCTCGGGGACATCGCGGGAGAAGGGCTTGCTCGCCCGCCTCGCCTTCTTCCAGGGGACCACTGAGTGTGGTTCGGGGCTGGGGCAGGCGAGGACGGGGCCAGGCCTCCACCCGCTGGCCCCGCTGTGCTGCAAGCTCGCCACCTAATAACCTTACCCCTGACCCCAGGGCGGGGGACTGGGCCCCGGGTCACCCTCGCCCCCGGCGTGTCTGAGCCGGGCGTACAGGCGGCCCCCCGCCCGCGGTCTTAGTGGTGGCTCCGAGGGGGTCTGCTTGGCGGATCCCTGACTCCTGGGTAATACCTTCGCCTGCTCACTCCTCCAACTCCTTCCTCTTTCTGGGTCCCCGACTGTTAGAAAGTTCTTCCTTGTACTGTTTGCAGTCTGCCTGCTACTTGTGGGTGCTGTCTCTTTCCCCGGCCCTGGGTGTGTGTTCCCTTCTCAGACTCACACGGAAACTTCTTTCAGAGTTGACGACAGTGATGAGAACCCCCTTCTGGGCCCCCATCGTTTTTGGCTCCATCCCTCCCACCAATGATTAGGGTGACTTCCCTCTGGTCCAGTGCAGACTGGCTGCTCTGGGCGGTGCCCACGGGGGAGCCCCAGTCTTTCCTTGGAAGTCTGGGTGCTGGGGTGTGGGGGGCAGGACGACTGTGGCTTCCCTGTGGCTCTTCATCTGCCCAGACATCCAGGCCTTCATGGAGGCCTCATGCCATCCTCAGAGCAGAGAGGGCATCTTTAAAACACCCCGAACTCATTGCTGGCTGCCTCGAGGGTAAAGCTGGCTCTGTGGGAGGTGGGACTTCTGAGGAGGTGCCTCTCCTTTTGTCTGGCCTCTGGGGACTTAATCCTGCATGTCCTGTTCTCCCAGGACCTCTCGCTGCTCTGCACTGCGCAGTGACCACAGTTTGCTGGAGTCTCATCCCATTCCCGGACACAGTTGAGAAAACTCAAGGGTCCAGAGAGCTTGGACTGGCCCATAGTCACACGGTGAGCAGGCACAGCGGCTGGGACCCAATTCTAGCCTGCCCTGTGCTGCCTGGTTCTTCTGGTGAGACTTTAGGCTCTTTCTTAGGTGTTCCACTCACTAAAGGGCCAGGAACCCTCTGCCCCCACGAACACATTTGGGGGTGTTAGTGTTTCTTGGGGATATTAAGAGGAAGATGGTTGGACTAGAGGAGGAAGAATAGGAGGGGAACAACTGGCTTTCAGCTCCTTTGAAATTCCATTTTTTTCTTTCTGGGGCCTCACTATTTATAAATGCCAGGAAAATTGTAAACAGCCTTGGGAGCTTGGGTTGGCACAGTAGCAAAGAGGGTTCTGTCTGAATCAGGGAAGGGAATTTCACTTAAGAATTTTCCGTAGACTTTTTATTAGGAACCCACATGATCCTGAAAGCAGGCTGCTCCCAGGAGGGGTGGGATCATTTCCTTCCTTCCCTTCTCCTTTGATTCCCAGGCCTCTGGGCCTGTGTTCTCTGCCTTGCCCTGTGAGGGACACAAGAGCCCCGGAGAAGGACAGAGCTGTCTGTCCTCAAGATGCTTCCCACTGAAGCGTGGTTGAAGTGGTTGACACATCCGCTCCATACCAAGTTATTTTAGCCCATAAGAGGAGTGGCTAATTCTGTCTGGGTGAGCCAGGCCTCAGAAATGAGTAATAGTTTATTTTACCAGAAGAAGCAGAGGAAAGCCATTCTAAAAAGCAGGAACCAGCTTGTGCAAAGGCACTGAGGTTTTCTGAGCAATCCACACGGCTAGCTAGAGTGGAGAATTGGGGAAGGGTGGAGTAGTGGGAGTTGAGATTGTGAATGAAGGTGGAACTAGACTGTATGTAAGTTGAGAGTTTGGACTTCATCCTGAAGGCAATCAGGAGCTGACAATGGTTTTTGACCAGAGAAGTGATAAAAGCTCTCCTGAATCTAGTGGCTGGTATGGGGGATGGGTTGGAAGGGGGTGATTCAGAAGCAGGGAGCCTGTGAGAAGGCCTTTGCTCGGTTCATGTGAAATAGAGTGCAGGTCTGAACTGGGGTAGATCAGAGTAGCTAATTCTGGAAGCCTGTCTGAAGGTTTCAGAACTTGCTATAAATTTCATCTAAAAGCAGGATAAGGGTAGTAGCTCAAGCGGCTAAGGCGCCAGCCACATACACCAGAGCTGGCGGGTTCAAATCTGGTCTGGGCCTATCAAACGATGACAACTACAACCAAAAAATAGCTGGGCGTTGTGGAGGGCGCCTGTAGTCCCACCTATTTGGGAGGCTGAGGCAAGAGAATTGCTTAAGCCCAGGAGTTTGAGGTTGCTGTGAGCTGTGACGACATGGCACTCTACCCAGGGCAATAGCTTGAGGCTCTGTCTCAATAAATAAATAAATAGATAAATACATAAATAAAAGCAGGATAAGCCTACATTATTATTGCAGCAAGTCTAGGTTTTTCAGAGTTATTTTTTCTTCTTTATTACTTTTAAAATAAAACAAAATATTGTTAAGGCTTCAAAATAAAAAAGAGCCTTTAACTCTTCCAACCCTCCCCTTCCCCCAGAGGTTGCTACTGTTAAATAGCCGGGTGCGGGGTAGTGCCTGTGGCTCAGTGGGTAGGGCACCAGCCCCATATACCGAGGGTGGCAGGTTTGTACCCGGCCCTGGCCAGCTAAAACAGCAATGGCAACTGCAACAAAAATAGCTGGGCATTGTGGCGGGCGCCTGTAGCCCCAGCTACACAGGAGGCTGAGGCAAGAGAATCGCTTAAGCCCAAGAGTTAGAGGTTGTGAGCAGTGATGCCACGGCACTCTGACAGCTAGAGACTCTGTATCAAATAAAAAAAAAAAAAAAAAAAAAAATAGGCAGGTGTGTGTTTCTCCCAAACTGTTACACGTGAGAGCTGTTCATTGGACAGACACCTTTGCTCCTTTTAGTGCCAGCTCTCTTCTTCCCACTCTATGTAGATAGTTTGAGTCTTTTCATCAGATGTTTTAGGAGTAGAGGTGATTTCTGTTTGGTCTATAGTGTGTGGCTGAGGCTTTGGTCTCTGGTTTTCCCTATAAGCAACTAAACCCTTAATAGGGTTTTCCCTACTAAGCAACTATACACCCTTAGAAACATAGGCTAGGGGGTGGTGCCTGTGGCTTATAGGGGTAGGGCGCTAGCCCCATAGGCTGGAGGTGGCGGGTTCAAACCCAGCCCCAACTAAACACTGCAAAAAAAAAAAAAGAAAGAAAGAAAGAAAGAAAGAAACATAGGCTAGAAAAAAAATTTTTTTGTTTGGTCTCTGGTTTTCCCTACTAAACAACTAAACCCTTGGTAGGGTTTTTCCTACTAAGCAACTATACACCCTTTGAAGTTTTCTTTTCTAGCCTATGTTTCTAAGGGTATATAGTTGCTTAGTAGGGACCACAGGTGTGAGAGAAGTCATTGACTTAGTAGAGCTGCCGTTTTGGTTCTTCTGGTGATCCTGGGCAAGTCTTGTCTCTCTGGGCCTCAGTTTCCTCATTTGTATAACGGTCTGCAAGATAATAATAAAAAGCTGCCTTTTAATACACCAAACACTGGAACATTAAATATTTGACTTCTTACAACCATGCCTCTGAGGTAGATACTATTATCTTCTTTTACAGATGAGGAAACGAAGGCTTAGAGGCTAAATGTGCCTCAAGTTGTGTGACTATTAGGTGATGGTGCTAGGATTCTGGAGGTCTGACCACAGAGCCATAGCCCTTAATTACTGCACTAAAGATTCTCCTGAAAGTTCTGTTTAGTTCTGACATTATGAAAGCTGGTGGGGGAGTTTTGCTTTGGCTGTTATGAGCGATGGGAGTCAGTGTGCACAGTTTGGGGAGCTCAGCCCTGTAGCAGAGTCCTGGAGGGGCCTCCCAGGCTGTTTGTAAACTCAGAGTTTCCTATACCACCCACAGCTGAGTGTAAGTCAGTCTTCTCTCCATTTCAGGGATTAAAGCTCTAAGACGACACAAGACTTGCCCAGCAAGGTCATTTGGTGAATTGGGAGCCCAGCCAGGACTGGCACCTCCTTTTCACCAAATGAGCCCAAGTTCTGGACATCTATCCGGGGAAGCCAGGAAAGGCGGGTAACCCCCTATTCCATAGTTATTCCCTGAAAAATGCCAGGAGAAACAGAAAAGAAGATCCTGAGAGTTAGGCATTTGGGGTGGGGGGAGGGAAAGGTAGAGACCAGTGTTTAGGCAGCCTGGAGATGTTAAGTAAAAATATCTCCTCCCTTTCAATTGAGTGAGCATGTGTCATATTTCAGCCTGATGTGGTTAGTGAAGTTAGAGACCACAGGCAGTCTCAGTTCCTGCCGCCGGCCAACCTCCCCCTCCTTTCCTCCCCTGCCACACGTGGGCTCTTCCCGGCCCTGTGTGGGACCACATCAGCAATTCAAGGATAGGGCAGGGAAAAGCAGAAGGTATGGTGGGCAAGGCTGGGGAATTGAAGGCCTGGGTCCTGGTTTTGCCACTGACAAAGTGACTAGCCTTTCTGTGGGCCCCATCGTCTGCTCTACACTGTGGGTAGACAGCGTAATGTCAGGCTTTCCCAGCTCTGACTGTCAGAGGGCTTTGTGCCTGGCACATGAACTTAGGACCTGCATATGGGAGTCGCAGAGTGAGCCCGTAGTAGCACAGCTGGTGATTCAGCTACTGTTCTTAAATTTGATCTTTTCAAACTGAAGTGGTCACTCCATTTTGCAGATAAGCAAGTTGAGGCCTAGGATTCATTTCTGTATCCTATTCCATATTCTACAAGCAAGCATAATAGTGGCCTGTACATTATGTGGCACACTCACTCTTTGTGTTCACCTTTTACTTTCACTGTCTTGTTTAATCTTCTAATCCTACGAGGGAGGAGATATTGACTCTGTTTTATAGGTGAGGAAACTGAGGCTCAGCCTAAAGAAATGAGATGAATGACTTTCTCTTCTTTGAGTCTCCGTGTTGCCCTGGAGTTGTCATTATGGGACCCATTTTACAGATGAGCACACCAAGGCCTGGAGACCTGAGCTCCCTTGCCTAGCAGTCCCCAGGGGTAGCATGGCCAGTCAGATTGCTTTCTTCCTGTTCCTCCCTGGTGCCTTGCTTCTTTTGCTTCACTGAGAGCCTCTGTACTTCTTGTATTCAATGCTTAGTTTAAGGGAGAAGAACAGTTTTCTTCTTGAACTATAAATTAACCCTGAAATCCATTCTTCCCAAGAGGCATCCCAAAAGGGTTTGAGCCACAGAGCTTCCCAGGGAACTCTGATGAAAGAGTCACGCCAGTGGCAGTGGATTCATTTACTTTGCTGAACTGGTTAAGCAAACAGCCTTGCTACTTTCCAACCTCAACAAGAGCATCGTCTGGGTTGGACTTATTTGCCTTGCAAAGGATATCTGTATATGTGAGCCTTTAGGGCAGGACTTGCTCTTTAAATTCCCTGCCACAGAGGCTGTGGCTGGGCTGGGCTCTTGATTTGTATTCAGTAAATAGTAGTTAAATGTTGGGGTGTGTCTTAGTGATGTGTGTGGCATGTGTACTTTTTCTCCCTTTCTCCAAGGCCCTTTAAAAAAGCAAGAAACCTTATATCTATTACCCATTGAAAGAAAATTTAGGAAATAAAAAAAGTATTAAAAAAAAAAAGTACTGTGCATAACTGACCAAAGTAATCACTGCTAAACATGTGGGCACATTTTCTTCCTGGTACTTTCAGTGAGTTTTTTTACCCCCTCATAATTACAGTCATCCTGCATTTATACCATATATACTCGAGTATAAGCCGACCCCCTTAATTTTACCCTAAAAACTGGGAAAACTTAGTGACTCGAATATAAGCCGAGGTGGAAAATGCAGCAGCCACTGGTAAATTCCGAAAATAAAAATATATACCCAAAACAATTACAATAATTGAGGAATCAGTAG